>JAJOOH010000466.1:0-47250 GCA_029582605.1 Solanum gracilifrons | reverse complement strand
ATCTTCTTCCTAGATTAGAAAATATTATCTTTATTTTTAATCCGTCATAGTTTTCATATGTTTTTTCATCTATTGCATATTCTTCTTTATTCATTTATAAATTGTGTTGTAGTTTATATTCTAAGTTGTCTATTTGCATTTGTAGATAAAAAATAGTTTTTCTCTGTGCTACTATAGATTTTTAATCCGTCATAGTTTTCATATGTTTTTTCATCTATTGCATATTCTTCTTTATTCATTTATAAATTGTGTTGTAGTTTATATTCTAAGCTGTCTATTTGCATTTGTAAATAAAAAATAGTTTTTCTCTGTGCTACTATAAACTTTTTACAAATTCCTGAAAATATATTATTGTTAAGTCTATTTTACCTATGTCTTAATTCTTGTCTTTTTGCTATAATTATTTCGTTAAGTTTTTGTCTATATTCTTCATTCTCGTTATTCATTGTTGCTTTAAATACTGAATATATTTATATTCTATTTTTGATATATTATCTATTAATTGATCTAATTTTACGTTATCAGTTTTTGTGATATTAAGTTGTTTATATTCCGGATATAATTTGTTTAATTTTCTTCTTATTTTTCTTAACTTTCTACTTGTATGTTTCTTACTATGTTTCTTATTATCCATGGCTCTGTTACCATTTCTATATCATTATCTATTTCGTTTTCTGATATTTCATATATACTAATACGAATTTCATCATAAATTCATGTAATTCTATCAGTACATGCTTAATTTCATAAAACTCTTGCTTTATAATTAAAATCCCACACCATATGACCATAACTTGAAAATATGGGGATTACATGGGTTCATGGGGAAATCATCATAAAATTATAGTATATCATCAATTCATGCATAAGAGATCATAATTCAACCATTTAAATCAATAATCAAGTGAACCCATGACAATTGAAGAAAACCCTACTCATTTAGAGATTTCTAACTTTGAAAATAGAGGAATTTGGGAACTCCGTGAATGGAAGGAATCGATGGATGAAAACTATCATACCTCAAATCCAATTGCTTATTTTCAAGGGAGGAACTGAGACTTGACTTGAAACCCTAGGTTGAATCCTTCTTATTCAAGATTTCTAGAGAGAAATATTTGAGAGTTCTTTTTGGTGAATTTGAAGAGAATGAAGTGAATGAACTAATTTGGGGGTTGGAATCACTTATATAGGGGTATTAGTGAATGGTAAAATGGCGTAGTGTAGAGATAACATAATTCAGAAATGACCCAATTGCCCTTAAATTTTACTGTCGACCCACCATCCACAGCCATGACCGACGGACCGCGGTCAGGACGACGGGACGTGTTGGACGATCTTCGTTCATGATCAGAACCTGGTTTTTGGGCCAGTTAACCATGGGCCCCCAACCACGGACCGTGGTCTGACCGATGGTCCGTTGGTCAGGTCATGGTCCTGGGCCTTCACAACTTGCTTAGGAAGTGCCACCCACAGGCCACACCAATGGTCCGTGGCCCCATCCACGAGTCACGGGTGGTCCCTGTAGGTGGGTGCCTACAACTTCTTAAAAGTGCTATCTCACCCTCTTTCGAATTCGGGGTATTACACTGAGGACTTTGAGTTGTATGAACTCGTCCCCATATCGGTGCTCAATACTACTCCTAATAATATTACTCCTAATCGTATGTTTAAAAACATTTCCTCATCCTCAAACTTTGAGATTATTACTCAAAAGGTTCTCTTAAAAGAGATATTGCTCAAAAACTCCTCATGAACTCATTTGGAAATCAAAGTTTTCTTTCAATTTAAATGTAAAGACATTTACTCTTGGGATTACTTAGTTCCCATATATTCTTTTTTGAAAAATGAAAATCAACTCTCCCCATCCTCATACTCAAATACTCAAGTCTTTAAACAAGTTTTAAAAGTTTGTAAAAGACTTCTCAGAAAGACACAAAAGGCTCTTTCTCACTTGACTCTTAATCTTTTCTTAAATTTGAAATGTGAATTCAAGATTTATGATTCATGATATAAAGGATATCTTGATGATTCGATGTAGTTTAGAATAGTTATAATTAGGAAGAGAGTGAAAATACTTTTTAAAAGAACTCAGATGGGACGAACAACAGCAAAGGACGGGGGCAGGAGACCCTAGCGCACGGAGTGGCACAGAGTACCAGACCCTAAACTATAGAGCACCATTTATGGCGCACTGCTGGCACGGTGCGCCAGCCCCTTGGCTCATCAGAGGGGCGTCTCCCCAGGCCCCACCCAGAAAACCCGATGAATTTTCCTTTTCAATTTTTGGCCCTAATTCACCTAGAATCGAATGGTTTCTTCCAAACTCTCTTAGATACGAATACCCAACATAAGTACATGAAAATCTACTAAAAAAAAACCCTAAAACTCATAACATTCATCTCAAGACCTCATCAAAACCCATCATTAAATATTTAAGAACGAAACTTCAAGAAACTCATCAAGAACTTTAATACATGGATTGTCATGGACCAAATTAACTCAAGAAACTCATGATTGGCTTGATGGTGAATGAACCCATCACTATGAAATATCACATACTTCGTTAGGATAGAATCTTTGGCGAAATCCCTCGACGATTGCAAGAAAATCTTGAACGCTTGAATATTTTATCCTTTTTTCTCTCCTTGAACTTCTCTCTAAAACCCTAAGGGTATTTTAGAATTTTGAAAACTGATCTAAGTCAGTTTAGGCAACTAAAACCGAGTTACGCTAGTGGTGTAAGAAAAAGACCAAAATACCCTTTCTTAATAAGGATGAATTTCCTTAATCGGAAAGGCTGAAATCATACGGGTATATCTCCCTCACGCGAACTCAAAATTTAGCAAACTCGGTGGTGTTGGAAAGCTGACTGGAGATATTTCATTTTATACCTTATAGGCCACCTAACTCATCCTGTGCTGAAAGTTATGGTCGTTGAAGTTGACCCAAAACTCACAATTTAAGGCTAACTAGCAAAATTCTCAATTTAGCTCTTTCCAAATTGGTTCTTGCTAAAATTAGTTCTTTCTAAGACCGGGGTGTTACAATATCTCCCCCTTGGGAACATTCATCCTCGAATGAGATCACTCTAAATAGAACTAAGGGTGGCAACATCTAACACCCAACTCAAACATCCAACATAGCATGTCAATTTAAAGAGTGTTTTACAAAAAGTCATTACATTGGTCTGGAATTTCTCCGGAAGAAAAGAGATGTGGGTGTCTCTTCTTCATATCTTCCTCAACTTCCCAAGTAGCTTCCTCAACATATTGATTCCTCCATAAGACCTTGACTGATGCTACTTCCTTGGTCCTCAAATCACGAACCTGACGATCAAGTATCTCAATAGGTATCTCGTCATAACACAGGCTCTCCTTAACACAAATATTCTCGGTAGGTATAATAAATGAAGTATCGCCCATTCATTTCTGCAACATTTAAATGTGGAATACCAGATGGACTACTGCTAACTCTGGCGGTAGGTCCAACTCATAGGCTACATTGCCAATCCTCTTGGATATCCTGTAAGGACCAATATACCGGGGACTGAGCTTTCCCTTCTTACCAAATCTCATAACACCTTTCATGGGTGAAACATTCAAGTAAATCCAATCATCCACCTCAAACTCTAAGTCTCTTATACCTAACATCAGAAAGGATTTCTAACGACTTTGCGTTGTTTTCAACCTTTCTCGAATGATCTTTACTTTCTCCATAGCTTGATGAACTAAGTTTGTACCTATCAACCCAGCTTCACCAACCTCAAACCATTAAATAGGATATCTACATCTTATCCCATAAAGAACCTCATACAGAGCCACTTGGATGCTAGAGTGATAACTATTGTTGTAAGAAAACTCAATGAGAGGTAAGTGATCGTCCCAATTACCCTTGAAATCGATCACACAAGCCCTCAGCATATCATCAAAAGTTTGAATCATGCGCTCTGCTTGACCATCAGTCTAAGGATGGAAAGAAGTACTTAAATTTACCTTTGAACCCAAACCTTTCTGGACAGACTTTCAGAATTATGCGGTGAATTGCGCACCTCTATCAGAAATTATGGATATCAGAACTCCATGAAGTCTGAATTCCTCTTGAACATAAGATATGTATAATCTTCTACTGAGTAGTTAGTCTTTACCGGCAAAAAATGGGCTAATTTAGTCATTCAATCTACAATCACCCAAATCGAATCATGTAGTCTACTAGACCGCGGCAAACCAATAATGAAATCCATATTGATCATCTCCCACTTCCATTTCGGAAGCTCTATCTTCTGAGCCATTCCACCAGGATTTTGGTGCTCTACCTTGACTTGTTAGTGATTCAGGGACTTAGCAACAAACTTTTCAATACACCTCTTCATGCTACTCCACCAATATACTTCTCTCAAGTCACGATACATATTTGTCAAACCAGGATGGATATAGTATCTGGAACTATGAGCTTCCTCCATGATCCTCTCTTTGAGTTCATCCACTCTTGGTACACACAATCTACCTTGATATCTCAACACACCATATCCCCCTTATTCAAAAGCCATGACTTTCTGCTTATGAACATTTGCCTTCAATTAAAGAAAAACAGAGTCTACCTTGATATCTCAACACACCATCTCCCCCTTATTCAAAAGCCATGACTTTCTGCGTATGAACATTTGCCTTCAATTAAAGAAAAACAGAGTCTTAGTCTTGTCTCCTTTCACTTCGGACACTAGTGATGATTCAACCCCATTTATTAGTACTACTCCTCCTTCATTGGAATCTATTATCTGGACTCCCAATCGTGCAAGTCTAGGCACATATTTGGCTAACTCTTTATTGCCTTCTTCAACATGGGAAGTACTGCCCATAGACAACCTGCTCAAGGCATCAGCAACAACATTAGCCTTACCTTGGTGATAGATAATACTCATGTCGTAATCCTTAAGTAACTCCAATCACCTCCTCTATCTAAGATTGAGCTCTTTCTGAATAAATGAATACTGAAGACTCTTGTGATCGGTGAACACATCAACATAAACACCATAGAGATAGTGGCGGCATATTTTCAAAGCAAACACTACAGCATCCAACTCTAGATCATGGATTGGGTAATTCTTCTGTTAAACCTAATGTTGTCCGGAGGCATAAGCTATAACTTTTCCATTCTGCATCAATACACAACCCAGTCCAACTCTAGACGCATCACAATACACAACAAAGTTCTGTGTACCCTCTGGTAAGGTCAACACTGGGGCAGTAGTCAACCGTGTTTTCAATTCCTGAAAGATTTTCTTACAAGCTTCAGACCATTGAAACTTTGTTGTCTTCTGAGTCAATTTTGTCAATGGGGATGGAATAGATTTGAACCCCTCGCCGAACCTTTTATAATAACTAACCAATCCCAAGAACCCCCTAATATTAGTTGGGGATGTGAGTCTAGGACAGTTCTATACTGCCTCAATCTGGTGAGTGTCAACTCGAATCCCTTCACTAGAAATAATGTGGCCTAAGAACGCCACTGACTCAAGCCAAAACTCACATTTGAAAATTTTGGCATACAACTCTCTATCATTGAGAATTTGAAGAACTATTCTGAGATGACTAGCATGATCTTCATCATTCCTCGAATAAATTAGACTGTCATCAATGAATACGATAAAAAAACATATCAAGATAAGGCTTAAACACTATGTTCATAAGATCCATAAACATTGTAGGACAATTAGTCAAACCAAAAGACATAACTAGAAACTCATAATGACCATAGCGGATCCTGAATGGAGTATTTGGAATATCACTCTTTCTTACTTTCAACTAATGATAGCTAGAACTGAGGTCTATCTTAGAAAAATAGGTGGCACCCTGAAGTTGATCGAAAAGATCATCTATTCTCGGAAGAGGATACTTATTCTTTATAGTAACATTTTTCAATTGGCAGTAATCAATACACATCCTAAGAGAACCATTTCTCTTCCTCACAAATAAGACCGATGTTCCCCAAGGTGAGACACTTGGTCGAATAAAATGTTTATCAAGAAGGTCTTTCAACTACTCTTTTAACTCAGCGGGAGCCATTCTATATGGAGGAATAAAAATTGGCCGAGTATGAGGAAGTGTATATATACCAAAGTCTATTTCTCTCTCGGGATGAACTCTAGGAAGATCATCTGGAAACTCACTCACAACTGGAACTGACAGAATATGTGGCGTCTCACACTTGAATCATTAACTCAAACTAAGTGATAGATGCACCCCTTGGAAACTAATTTTCTGGCCTTAAGGTACGAAATAAAACGAACCTTAGGCACTATTGAACTACTCTCCCACTCTATAACTGGCATATTAGGAAATGGAACTTAACTACTCGAGTTCTACAATCAACTGAGGCATAAGAAACATGAAGCCAATCCATACCTAGAATAACATCAAAGTCCACCATATCTAACTCCACTAAGTCAACCATGGTGTCCTTGTGATTGACAGAAATGGTACAATCATGATAAACTCTCTCAGCTAGAATAGATTCACCAATAGGTATGGAAACACTAAAAGGCTCGAGAAGTTATTCGGGAAGGATATCAAACCTCATAGCAGTATATGGTGTCATAAAATATAGACTCGCACCAGGATCTAGCAATGCATATACATTAAACATGAAGACTTTGATCATACCAGTGACAACATCAGGTGAATTCTCTTACTCTTGGAGACTAGTGATAGCACACAAACAGTTTGCTCCTCCACTTGTTTCTGAAGTAGATCCTCTACGTGCATCTCTGTCTGACGAAGCCACTGAATAAGATTGAGCTCTATTGCCCCCATTACCACTACCCTCCCTATTCTTAGGGTACTCCCTCATGAAGTCACCTGCTTGACCACACTTGAAGAAACCAATGGAGCCATCACAACACGCTCTTGGGTGGTTCCTACCACACTTAGCACATGCAGGAGTCCAATTGCCTCATTGTGCCACACTTCCTTGAGATTGTGCAGGTCTAGTGATGAGTCCATAAATTGGACTCATTTAGGGATTTATTTTAATGGACATAGTGTCCTTTAATACTTGTTTTATCTCAATACCTGATTAAAATGCTGAAGTTTCAGGTATTTGAAGTTTTAGTGGAAGCATGGACACTTAGGCGCAAAACGGAGCAAATAGGGTTGAAAAGAACAAGAAATGGAATCCTACGGATCAAAGAGTTTAACTTGGCGAGTCGTCGAAATGACATGAACAACCCTTCGTTCGAGTACGCGAAGCCTTGAAGGAAGTGGATCAAAAGGCAAGGAAAGGAGCAGTCAGCGAGGCGCCGATAGGTTCCGCGAAGCAGAGCTGTACCGCCCAATGATCTAGAATGTGAGGATGCTAAAGGCAAGACATTGAAGGCAATGAGCTGACCAAAGGATGGATCGTCGAGTTCATCAGCGATCTTGACTAATGTCACCGAATAATCCTCCGCAGCACATTCTGTGAAAACTATAAATACTATTAAGAACTATAGTCTTAAGAGAGAAGTGTGGAACAATTATTATTATTATTTTCACTTTGGAACATATTTTCGCTGATATTTTTCTCTCAAGTTTGGAGAGGGTTTTGTGGAGTCTTGAAGAAAGGAGTTCTTCTTCCCCAAGTTGGAAGTGGGTTTTCTCTATTCATCTTCCTTTGCTTAATTCAAGGTTTAATTTCTTATACCCAGTTGATTTCATTATCATGTTAGGTATAATTTCTTATTTCTTGATTTGTGGCTAAAAAACCCCATTCTTGGGGTGTGATTTAAAAAATATGGGTTGATATTCTTGTTGGGTCTTGCTCGCTAATAGGTTAGATGTATTTTAATGGTTATTTCACCTAGTGGTTGTGGTTTAATCTAAAGGCTTTGTAGTTGCAAATACAAAGCCACCCATGTGTTTTCGGCTTGCCGAAGAGGGAAGTTGCGAAACCAAAACCACTATACTGATGGACTAAGGAATGGATCGACATGAGGTTCAGCCCGAGAGGGTGAGCCCTAGTCCCATATCCCAACACTCAGCTCGAGAGAGTGAGTGGGGTAAGGCGTAGGCTGGTCTTCATGCGGCAAATGGGTGTCCGAGAGGAGCGCATTTGAAACGGGGTAAGTTGCCTGAGAGGGAACTTATTTCCATTTAAAGCTTAGCCTAGTCACTATTATTTTGCTAATTTCCTATCGAAAGCATGTACCTACAATTTATCTCAACTTGTATTGCTGTCACATCCTAAGAACCTTTCCCCATACTAGATTTTCTTGTTTATTTTGTTATTTTAATACTTGTTACAAAAATCCATGTTAATAGTTGACACTTTTGTGTCACCCCCTTTAATTTACCATGTCTTTTATCGCAAATGTCTTTAACTACGACTAACTTGAATGAAATTCTAATTGGTTATTAATTCTAAAAGTCGGTCCCTTGGGACACGACCCCAACCCTTGGTTAGGTTACTATATTATCGACGATCGTAAACATTCATACCATAGGTCAGTGTCGTTGGTCACGATAAGCATTAAAATGGTGCCGCTGCAGGGGAGTGGTGTTATTTACGAATTTGTAGTCAAATGGAATTGTTGCTCTTGTTAGTTGTTGTTTACGTTGTGTTTTATTAATTGTTGAAACATTGCAGAAAGCATGAGTGTCAACGGTAGTAACGGGAGCCAGGTGGGCCATTAGGATGACATCAGAAATCTCCATGACTTCCAAGAACCCAATCTCAATTATCCGTATCTCATGGGAGGTGTTGGAGCTATTCGTCTACCCCCAGCAGAAGGAAACGCAGTATTCCACATAACAAGCACCATGTTTCAACTTCTGCAACTAAAGGGGTTTTTCAGCGAATTATCTCATGAGAACCCACACTAGCATCTTCGAAACTTCATAGATGTGTGTGGACCATTCTCATTCAAAAACATTTCTCAGGAATTAGTTCGATTGAGGTTATTTCCTTTCTCATTGATGGGTGAAGCGTGCAAGTGGTTAGCCGAGTTGCCATGTAACTCAATCACTTCGTGGGAGGAGTTGGTGAATGCATTCAATGTACGATTTTTCCCTTCTTCGAAGATGATGACTATCCGGGATAGCATCCAGAGCTTCAAGCGTCTGAATGGCGAACCTTTGCATGAAACCTGGCTCAGATTTTAAAAATTGGTGCAACAATGACCAACACATGGTCTTCCTGACAATGTGCTCCTTCAATACTTCTACCGGAGTATAGACCCGATAAACAAGGGTATAGCTAACAAAATCTCACCTGGAGGATTAATGCAACAACCATACACAGTGGCAGCTCAACTCATTGATGGTATGTCAACCATCAACAGGGCGTGGTATACCCGCGAAGATCAAGTCTCACCGGTCACATTTCAGCTATCTAAGGAGTAGGTTGGAAAAGACAACACGAGAGATCAAAATATGGCCAAGATCATGACGCAGCTTGATATTCTATCCAACAATGTCATAGGGGCTGGTACCCGTGGTGTCAATGTTGTAGGGATCGGGTGTGCAAATCTTGAGGAGGCAAGCTTCGACGCCTTGTATAATGAAGAGGTAAGCTTCCTAGCCAACCAAGGTAGCGGTTATCGATCAAATTACCCAAGGCAGGGTGGAAATTAAGGTTGGGATAGAGATGAAGGATGGAAGGATCGAGAATGGAGAGACCAAAATCCTAATTGGAAAGATGGGGAGAAAGACAGATATGTACCTCCCCACGAACTCCAAAAGCCAAAGGACTCGAAGGGTAGTAGGTCTGAGGATATGCTTTCGCACATCCTCAACAGAGTTGAAGGGTAAGACAAACTGCTGAAAGGCATGAAAGAGGATGTTTCCACCCTCAGCCAGACCGTTACCTCTTATTTTGTTTCAATCAAGCAATTGGAGACCCAAATGGGTCACATCTCGTCTCACCTAAATCTGAGACAGCAAGGGGGCTTGCCTAGTGACACTATGGCTAAACCCAAGGGTCAGAGTTGAAGGTGGACTACCATCGTGCAACGATGTTAACTAAGGCACTGTTTGGAAGGCAACCCAAAACCATTTATTGCTTTGTTTTACTTTGAGAAAATAATAGTGTGTAGTTCGTACAGGTTGAAGCAAGGGAGGAGAGTGAAATAATATATGGAGGCAAATAACAAGTCCAGTTGGCGGATTGCCGATGATATCGGCGAGCACGACTCTTTCCGCTGAGTGACTCAAGGCACTGTCAGCTAGGATTCTCTAAAACTTGGTGTTCAGTAGAAAATTAATGGTGAATCGCCAACCATGTCGGCGATTACAATATAGACCGTCGTTGAGATCCTCACATGAGCTGCGAGTCCTATTACATTTGGCGAAAAGACTAGACACTTGGCGCATCGCCGAGTGAATGAGCGTACCCAATGTACATCACCAAATGGGCAGAAACTGGACGGTTTCTGCAGGCCATAGGTTTAAATATTCTGGTTCATTAATTTTCTCTCATTTCTTCATCCTACCAAACTCACACCTGCACTTTAGTTTTATATTTCTTACAAGTCTAAATTATTGTAAGTGTCAAATTGTGCGCGGATTTGGATCTCATTGCTATCTAGCACTTCATTAGCATCTAATTCGGCACTAAAGGTTGGTGATTCAATCCCTTTTTTTAATTTAATAAAATTGTACTCATTTGCATAGTGTTGTTATTAGCAAGTCTTGGCTGAATCGCCGCATTGAGGGCATTTCATACATCATTGATTAACATCTTTGAGTAATTAGTATTCAATAAGTAACCTAAGTGAGTGAGTACATCACCAACTAGTGTGGCAAGGTGATCATACGCGCACCATTCTTCAGCTCTGTTTAAATATTCTCTAACTTTTCCCCAAAGCCTTTGCAGAAATAGGAAGACCAAAAGTTGTAGGAAGAGACATGCCACCCCGACATGTAAGAGCATGGGATTTCAAAAGAGACGAAAAGATAGCAGAACTGATAAAATGGTTGAAGCTAACATTGCTACAAAAGCTAGAACAAAGAAACATAGTGAAACCCAGAATGACAACCCGGGGACCATTGTCGAGTTTCAGGCTAATGCAGCAGGCAACAATGCTCCGACAAATGAAGCAAGCGTGTAGACAGGATTCCCCTTCACCTATCTCTCTCTTTACTTAACTAAACTTTTGGATACTCTTACATGCATTTGAGGACATATGTTTTTATTTGTGGTGGGATGAGACCCATCTTTGTGTGTTATTTGGATATTTGGGTTGTCTATTTTAATTTGTGTTATAAATACTGCTTTTCTGTGGTTGTTTGAGCTTATGGCTCCTGTTGTTTTAATTGCAAAAACAATTTTGATCCTTCGAAAAAAAATTCGCCATCTCTAGTGTTGAAATTGGCTATTCTTTTGCAAAAATTTAATTCTCGGTTTCGATCAATACCAATGACTTGAATAGTGTTCTCAATTGAACAAACATGAATGCATGGCTACGACGAGGCCAAATGAAGTTACATAGACAATATGTGCACTCTTTGCATCTCGTTGTGACTAGACATTTATCGAATTGATTTTCTTGTGAGGATCGTTGCACGCTTGAAAATGTGTCTAGTCTTGTTTGACTGAAGTATCGATGCCTTGTGTGATTAGCTTACTTTGAACATTGCATGAATAAACCTAGAATTTGCCCTATTAGTCTAATTGATTTAGAAAGGTTTACTCTTGAGATGATCTTAGGCAATTTTAAAGAGTGTGAGCCAATTTGACATATACCTCTTTTTGTGGCCTACATGTGAGCGTGTGAAACTCTCTTGAACACCCTTTAAGCCTTACCTTTCTTTGGAAGAACCTTGATAAACCCTAGACCTTATTTGATTTGCTACCTATAATCCTCTTGAATTGTGGTTTAGTGAATAGCCAACTTAGGCCAAAAGTCTAAGTTGGGGGTGTGGTGAAAAGGAAAACGAAAAGTCAAGAAGTGCAAGAAAGTCTCCTGAACCTATTGTATTGCAAAACAAAATGGAAACCCTCCATATAAATAAAAAGAGAAAAAGAAAGAGAAAAGAAAAGAAAGAAAAAGAAAGTCGTGGAATAAAAGTGCAAAAGAAACTGGGTTTCCAAGAAAAACATGGAGAAGGGATAATAGGATGACTTATGAGCACTAGAAGAAGAATTGAGAAAGGAAGGGAAGATGATAGTTTGAGAACATCACATCTCACGAGAATGAAAGTCACTGAGCCTAAATGACCATACCTTTTCACTCAGCCCCATTACATGCCTTAGAAAGACCTTTTTGATCTTGAGTAAGCTGGATCGAAAGTCAATTGGAAAATAAAGCCAGGGTGAAAACATGCATTGTGTTCCTCTTTTTAAGTGTGAGCGTTGTATCTGATTCCTGATCTTAAATTGACTCATATCTGTGTGTGAATATGGAATCATTCTTTACGTGAGGGAATTTAGATACTTTTGTTAAGCTTGAACTTGCACAAGTAGCAAGTACTGCGAGCATGAGAATTTTTGGTGATTGTGTGTCACACTTTGAATTTTTGAGTACGCAATTGATCCTTGCATAAGTAAATTGAGTCATGTTGTGTGCATTCATGATTTAGTCTTGTGTAGCACTGTTTGAGGGACCCTTTTGAACGGCTGAACTTGAGTTTGCTTGAGGACAAGAAAAAGTGTAAGTTGGGGTGTTGATGAGTCCACAAATTGGACTCATTTAGGGCATTCTTTTAATGGAAATAGTGTCCTTGAATGCTTGTTTTATATCAATACCTGATTAAAATATTGAAGTTTCAGGTATTTGAAGTTTTAGTGGAAGCATGGACAATTAGGCGCAAAACGGAGCAAATAGGGCTGAAAAGAACAAGAAATGGAATCCAGCGGATCGCCGAGTTTAACTTGGCGAGTCGCCGAAACGACATGAACTACCCTTCGTTCCAGTACGCGAAGCCTTGAAGGAAGTGGATCAAAAGGCGAGGAAAAGAGCAGTCGTCGAGTCGCCGCTATGTTCCGCAAAGCAATGATGTACCGCCCAATGATCCAGAATGCGAGGATGCTAAAGACAAGACACTAAAGGCAATGAGCTGACCAAAGGGCGGATCGCCGAGTTCATCAGCGATCTCGACTAATGTCGCCGAATAATCCTCCGCAGCACAATCTGTGAAAACTATAAATACTATTTAGAATTGTAGTCTTAAGAGAGAAGTGTGGAACAATTATTATTATTATTTTCACTTTAGAACATATTTTCGCTGATATTTTTCTCTCAAGTTTGGAGAGGGTTTTGTGGTGTCTTGAAGAAAGGAGTTCTTCTTCCCCAAGTTGGAAGTGGGTCTTCTCTATTCATCTTCCTTTGCTTAATTCAAGGTTTAATTTCTTATACCCAGTTGATTTCATTAGCATGTTAGGTATAATTTCTTATTTCTTGATGTGTGGCTAAAAACCCCTATTCTTGGGGTGTGATTTAGAAAATATGGGTTGATATTCTTGTTGGGTCTTGCTCACTGATAGGTTAGATGTATTTTAATGGTTATTTCACCTAGTGGTTGTGGTTTAATCTAAAGGGTTTGTAGTTGCTAATACAAAGTCACCCATGTGTTTTCGGCTTGCCCGAGAGGGAGGTTGTGAAACCAAAACCACTAGACTGATGGCCTAAGGAGTGGGCCACATGAGGTTCAGCCCAGGAGGGTGCGCCCTAGTCCCATATCCTAACACTCAGTTCGAGAGAGTGAGTGAGGTAAGGCGTAGACTGGTCTTCATACGGCAAATGGGTATCCAAGAGGAACGCATTTGAAACGGGGTAAGTTGTCCGAGAGGGAACTTATTTCCATTTAAAGCTTAGTCTAGTCACTATTATTTTGCAAATTTCCTATCGAAAACATGTACCCAATAATTTATCTCAACTTGTATTGCGGTCACATCCCAAGAACATTTCCCCATGCTTGATTTTCTTGTTTATTTTGTTGTTTTAATACTTGTTACAAAACCCCCTTTTGATATTTGACACTTTTGAATCACCCCCTTTAATTTACAATGTCTTTTATCGCAAATGTTTTTAACTACGACTAACTTGAATGAAATTCTAATTGGTTATTAATTCTCAGAACCGCTCCCTTGGGACACGACCCCAACCCTTGGTTGGATTACTATATTATCGACAATCGTAGACACTCATACCGTAGGTCAGTGTCGTTGGTCACGATAAGCATCATCTAGCTTTGAAGTTTTGAGAATTCTAATTCTTGAACTCAACTATGTTCTTTGGTGCAGGTGCACTAGCAGATGACGGAGCAGGTCAATTTGGCTTTTTTCTGAAAAGATGACGGGTCCGCACTACTCTTTTACTGCCTGGACTCATTTCCTATTGTCTTAGCCTTCTTGTTCCGAAACTTTTCTCTATCTCTCAGCATATCCTTCTAAACCTGTTGCACATGGATCATAAGCCTTGCTATGTCCATGTCTCATATAACCGTAGCTGCCTTGCCCTTCATACCTAACAAGTGAGACAACTCGAATACAAATAGCATCTTGCTCCTCATGTCAGCAACCATCTCCAGAGCATAACAGGACAGTTGAGTAAACTTGAGGTTGTACTCATGCAAACTCATGGATTTCTTTTTAAGAGTAAGGAATTATCTACATTTCCCTCTCTCAGTTCACAGGGAAAGAAACACCCCATGAAGTCCTCTTCGAACAGAGCCCAACTCATAGGTTGTGCCCCCTCAGCTCTACTCTTCTTCTAATGGTCATACCAGAATCTAGCAATACCCTTCAGTTGGTATACAGCTAGTTCCACACGCTGAGCATCTGCAACATGCATTACCTTAAACACTTTCTGCAACTCTTCCACACAGTTTTTCGAATCCTCAGTGACAATTGAACCGGTAAAATATGGAGGATTCATTCTTAAGAACTCACAAATGTTGGATGTATCAGCCACATCCTGTCGATTCCCTCTTTCTTGCCCAACTTGGTTGGTCACAACTTGACTCAACATCCGGATAGCATCACAAAACTTAGCATTAGTAACCTCTCTTTGGGGTTGCACTTTTGTTGCATTAGGTACCCCTTAATCCTGAGGATCAACTTTCCTCCTAGAAGGACGACCTCGAACATCTCTACATCGAGGCATGATCTGAACAAATACACGCAGGCACAAATTAGAAAGAAACTTTTATAGAGTTGAACTCTATCGCACGAAAAGAATATGAAAGAAATGACATAGTTCCTAAATGTCGAATCCTCCTGATTATAGATGTAGCGCGCTTCACACCTATAACTAATACTCTACAAACACGGCTTCATAGTCACCCTAGGACTCTTGAACTCTATACTCTGATACCAAGTTTGCCATGCCCTGAGCCTACACCCTGGACGTGGTCGGCACTCAAAAACTATTGTTGGCCCCAAGCAAACCCTTGGCCTGGCTTAATACTGAGTGGAAGACTAACTCAACAATAAAAATCTCAAAAACAAGCTCAACTCATAAGATGTCATAAATAAAATAGTTTACTCAGTACTCAAATGAACATAAGTGTTCAACTCACAGTCTTTAAAAAATCAACAAGGGAATGAGAAAAAGAATCTTCAACTACTATTGTCTATCTATGGAGCATCTAAATGACGAAGATGGAAGTTGGGACAAGACCTACGACATCCTAATAAACCTGAAAAGAAATGGAATCATTCAAAAACAAAGAGGCTCACCAAAGCTAACTCGGACTGCAAGTGGTATCAACGAAGCGCCTGTTACGATCCTGGTTACCTGTATATGCATCATGAAATATGCAGGCCAAATGGCGTCAATATATGGAATGTACGAGCATGTAAGGGAAACTCTAAAGCACAGATATAAGCTTGAACTGTTAAAAAGGAAGAACATACTCACCTCGTCTCGACTCAAGGATACTCAAACTCAAAAGTACTCCACTTAGTTCAATAAAAAAATCAACAATAAAGATTCATTATAAAGAAATCTTTTAAAACAGTAAATAATAACTCAATGCATTTAAAATTACAATAATAACTCTTTTACTCTTATTTGGGAGATTCTCTAATCGACAACCATCACTCTGAGCTATGTGATGATACAGTGTCTCGCCCACGCTGCCAGAATTGTCCTATACCTTGCCGGAGTATAAGACATCCTCAACTAAGTGGATCCACTAAGAGATGCTTAAAAAGCAATAAGGAATTATCTAAAAAGTATTACCACTTCGACCCACGTTGGCATACATGGTTTATGAGGACTTTGAGTTGTTTGAACTCGCCCCCATATCGGTGCTCAATACTACTCCCAATAATATAATTCATGCTCATATGTTTCAAAACATTTCCTCATCCTCAAACTTTGAGATTATTACTAAACAGATTCTCTTAATAGAGATAGTGCTCAAAAGCTCCTCATGAACACATTTGGAAATAGAAGTTTCTTATCATTTTAAATGTAAAGACATTTACTATTGGGATTAATTAGTTCCCATATATTCATTTTTGAAAAATGAAACTCAACTCTCCCCATTCCATACACAAGTCTTAAAATAAATTTTAAAAGTTTGTAAAATACTTCTCACAAAGATTTGAAAGGCTCTCTCACAATTGACTCTTAATTTTTTCTTGAATTTGAAATGTGAATTCAAGAGTTATGATTCATTATATAAAGGATATCTTGATGATTAGATGTAGGTTAGAATAGTTATAATCAGTAAGAAAGTGAAGATACTTTTTAAAAGAACTCAAACGGGACGAACGACGGAAAATTAAGGGGGCAGATGACCCTGGCGCACTAAGTGGCACCGGGCGTCATCCCCTAAACTATAGAGCACCATTTTGGCGGACTGCTGGTGCAGTGCGCCCGCCCCCTGCGCATCGGTGGTGCATTGCCTCAAACCCCGCCTAGAAAACCTGACGAATTTCTCTATTCGATTTTTGGCCCTAATTCACCTATAATCGAATGGTTTCTACCAAACTCTCTTAAATTTGAATACCCAACATAAGTTCACGAAAATCTACTAAAAAACTACCCTCAAACTCATAACAGTCATCTCAAGAAGTTATCGAAGCCCATCAATAAATATTTAGAACGAAACTTGAAGAAACTCATGAAGAACTTCAATACATGGCTTGTCATGGACGAAACTCAAGAAACTCATGATTGGCGTGAGGGTGAACGAACCCATCACTTTGAAAGCTTAAATACCTAGTCAGGATCGAATCCTTGGCGAAATCCGTTGACGATTGCAAGAAAATCTTGAACGCTTGAATCTTTTCTCCATTCTTCTCTTCTTGAACTTCTCTCTAAAACCCTAAGCGTATTTTAGAATTGTGAAAACTGATCTAAGTCAGTTTAGGCCTCTAAAGTATTACTAAAAACAAGTTATGCTAATAGGTAAGAAAAAGACCAAAATACCCCTCCTTAACTCAAATGAATTTCCTTAAACGGACAAGCTGAACTCAAACGGTCATATCTCCCTCATCCGAACTTGAAATTCAGCAAACTCAGTGGCGTTGGAAAGAGGACTTAGAGATCTTTCATTTAATACCTTATAGGCCACCTAACTCATCATATGCTGAAAGTTATGGTCATTTGAAGTTGACCCAAAACTCACAATTTAAGGTTAACTTGCAAAATTCTCAATTCAGCTCTTTACAAATTGGTTCTTGCTAAAATTAGTTCTTTCTAAGACCGGGGTGTTACAGAATGTTAGGACAAGAAGAAGAAGATCACACAGGTCCGGGATCGAAACCTACACAAGTGTAGAAGCAATGGGTAAGTACCAACAACACGGTACCCAGCAAGCAACCTACTAAACAAAGCAACTAGACAGAAACCGAATACGCCTGACTCTCCAACCGAACCTCCTTGAATTACAACCTGCATAGGAATCAGCCCAATCTAGAAATTCTACAATACATGGCTCACAATGTCCAATATTCAAAGTTTGGCAGCCACATATCAACAATTAAATAAATGAAATAAGTCAACCTCAAAGTCAAGTATTTTAGTCACATGCAACAAGTACATCAATCTCAAGTATCAAACAATTCATGCATAAGAATCAAAGGTATCACGTCACGTAATCAATCTCTTGCCGGAACCATTTTTTATCGGCATAATGTCACTAACCTGAACTTTTTCCCATCAGCTTTCTATCAAATCACTAGTCAGAACCATTTCCCATCGATTTTATATCAAATCACTAGATGGAACCATTTACCATTGGATTTATATCAAATCACTAGCCGAAACCATTTTCCATCAGCTTTATATTAAATCACTTGTTGAAACCGTTTCCCATCAGCCTTTATATCACTAGCAGGAACCATTTCCCATCGGCTTTACGTCACTAGTCGTAACCACTTCCCATCAGCTTTATAAATCATCATAAGTCTCATCATGGTGTTCACAATAAATGCACAGAAGAAATATCACACCACATGGAAGAGACAACAATTCATACAATTCAAGTCCACATTAATGCTTTTAAGCATTTCATCAATCATTCAACAAGGGTTACATAAGGCAATTCACATCATCATTTTCAACACATGCCTTTTTTCATTTCAATCCCTTTTTATTCATTTAGATATAACAAGTGGAAATTTAACCCTTCACCTCATCCCCATTACTCCCAACACACAAGCAACAAAGGAAGCATATGAATTCAATTAGAATACAAGGTTTAGGAAGCCATTTGTCTTAAGTCAATCAAAAACCACTCCAAGAGCTAAGTCTTCCCCTTCCAGATCACTTCCAAACCCAAACAATTGAGAATAATCAAATATTCACAATCACCCATCGGAAACAACGCTTCCCACATCAATTATGTAAAGAGATGTGTCAATAAACTCAAAGCTCAATTTCAAAATGGAGGTTGAATTTGTAAAACAATACTTGAAAATGATGTTTAAGACTTTTAGAAATTCATTAGTGAAAATCATTTCGAAAAAAGAATCAAAACTACTTGTAAATTTCAATTTTAGCTAAGAACTTAGGTTCTTGAAAAGACTTCCCATTAACCCACCAAAATCCCACATTTTAATGTTAAAACTCATGATTAATCAATGGAAAATGTAGGTTTAGGATCAAGCAAACTCACCCAAATAATCTAGCATAGAAAATCCATTCAAATTTCGCCACCAAGGGTTCCCCAAGTTCAAAAATAGTGAAATGCGGGTGTCGCTTAAGCAAAGCCTCCTTTGCAAAGAAGAAGGTAGCTTAAGCGATAGGCCCATCGATTAAGCAAAGGTTGCTTAAGAGACTGGCCTTCACAAAAGCGAAGCCTATGGACACCAGCAACTTCAGCCAACTTCCAAAACTTTGAAAGGACCCTTGGGACTCATTCAGAATCCTGCAGACACAAACCACATATGCAAATCAATTATACTAGACGTTTCAGATTTAATGGAACCGTCAAATTATGAATTTGAGGTATCCTTGAGCCGACTTTCGTGAAAATCACAAGAAACGAAACCACACCTAAAATGGCTAGAACAAGCTCAAGACTTCTAAAAAATCAACCAAGACCTCACCTAGGCCCAAAATCATCCCCCAAATCCAACAAAACATTCAGAATTCTGATTCGAGCATCCAAACCCCGAATGTTAACCAAAGTCAACCCAAAGGCTAAATTTTGTAATTTCACAACTTAGGACCTCAAGTTCTCAAAAAGATTCAGAATATGATGCCAGCAACTCTGACGGATCAAATTTAACTTTTCAGGACTGATGGAATCAATGGAATTCTATTCCGATACTCGAAACTCCAAAAGACCCCAAAAACCACTTTCTTAACACCTTGCTCATTAAAACTCACAAACTTACCAAATTCTCAACTTCTAACTCAAAGTTCAAAACCAACTTTTCAAACTCCATCATAAAAGACTCGGGGTCAATATTGAGAGGGGAAAAATGGTCAATTCATGAAACTTTCTGAAAATGACCGACGGGGTCAGTACGTTATCCACCACTAAAAACCATATTCATCCTTGAACATAAAACAAAGGAAAGTACCTAAAGCTTTGAAAGATAAGGATATTTGGCACGCATATCTGACTCTATCTCCTAAGTCGCCTCACCAACTGAACGATGCTTCCACTCACCTTTATTGAAGCAATCTCTTTGTTGCTAAGCTTCCTAACCTGCCATCCAAAATGGTTATATGCTCCTCCTCAAAATATAAGTCAAGATCCAACTCAACTGAATCAAGGGAAAGTACATGAGACTCATCTCCCACATGACTCAAAATCTCAAAGGGTCCAATGAATCTAGGGCTAAGCTTGCCCTTCTTTCAGAACCTCATAACACCCTTCGTGGGTGACACTCGGAGCCAAACATGTTCACCTTACATGAACACTAGAACTCAAACTCTTTGATCCGCATAACTATTATGTCGACTCTGGGCTATCAACAGTCTACCCTGGATCATACGAACTAGCTCCATAGCATCTCTAAAATATTATGTATCCAAAGAGTCCATCTCAGCTAAATCAAACCATTTGATCTGAGATCTACATCGTTAGCGATACAACGCCTCAAAAAGGGCCATCTGAATACTGGAATGATAACCTATTTATAGGAAAATTCTACTAAAGGCAAGTGTCGGTCCCATCTAGCACCAAAATCAATCACACAAGCTCGGAGCATGTCCTCTAGAACCTGAATCGTCCACTCGAACTGACCATCTATCTGAGGATGAAAAGTTGTAATCATTTCTAACCGAGTACCCAAGCCATGTTGCATAAATTTCCAGAAATGGGAGGTGAACAAGGAAACTCGATAGGAGACAATAGAAACTGAGACTCCTTATAATCACACAATCTGACTTATATAAAGTTTGACCAGCTTCTCCGCTATATACTCACCCGAATTGGGATGAGATGAGAGGACTTTGTAAACCTATCAACAACCACCCAAATAGAATCATAACCACCCATAGTGGTTGGTAGTCCCACAAAAAAGTTGATAGTGATCCGCTCCCACTTCCAAGAAACAACAGAATCGTTTGGGATATGCCTCCAAGCCGCTGGTGCTCACACTTGACTTGTTGGTAAGTCAAATACCTTGAAACAAAATCTATAATATTCTTATTTATACAACACCACTAATTGTGTTGGCTCAGGTCATGATACATCTTTTCCACACCCGAATGGATGGAATATCGTGAACAGTGGGCCTTCTCAAGAATTAGTATAACCTACTCGCCCACCATGGGGACACAAATCCTGCCTAAAATCTACATGACACCTTTATAATCAAAGACAACCTCCTTGGCTTCCCCTCTCATCACCTTGTCTCGGATGACACATAGTGTCATCTCATGGTGCTCACTAATCTACTCAATTAAGGAAGAACAAGCATCAATGAAAGCAATCAAACCACTCATCTCCTCATAAATTTGTAACCAGACAAGACTATTGGCTAACCTCTGAACATCTCTAGCCAATAGTCTATCCTCCACACTAATAGAGGCAAGACATCTCATGCTAGAAGTTTTCCTACTTAAAGCATCGGCCACCACATTGTCCTTCCTGGATGGTATAAGATAGTAATATCATAGTCCTTCAATAGCTCAAGCCATCTATGTTGCCTCAAGTTTAGATCTCTCAGACTGAAGTTATACTGAAGACTTCGTTGATTTGTGAAAACCTCACAATAAACTCCATACAGATAATGTCACCATAACTTAAGCACAAAAACTACGACTGCCAACTCTAAATGATTGGGAGGGTAGTTCCTCTCATAGGTCTTCAACTGCTTAGAAGCATAAGCAATCACCTTAGCTTTCTGCATCAGAACAGCCACCCAACCCGACTCCAGAAGCATCACATTTAATGGTGAAATCAACACCTTTTTCAGTTAAATTCAAAATGAAAGTCGACATCTACAAGGTATTGAGCATTTGAAAACTCTCCTCACACTCATCAGACCACTGAAAACTCACACTCTGCCGAGTCAATCTAGTCAATGAAGATGCAATCGTCCCACAAAACTCCTAATCTCAGTAACCGATGTGCGTCTGGTCCAACCCTTAACTGCCTCAATCTTTGTTGGGTCCACCCAAACACCATTCTTGGACACCATGTGTCCCAAAAATTACACACAATTATGCCAAAACTCACACTTTGGGAACTTGGTATAAAGCTTCTCTTCCATCAATCTCTGGACCACAATCCTCAAATGTCGATCGTGGTCCCCCTCAGTCTTGGAGTACACCAAGATGTCATCAATAAACACTATCAGAAAGGAATGCAAATAGGGTCAGAACACCCCATTCGTCAACTCCATAAACATTGCAGGGGCGTTAGTCAAAAACAAAAGACATCACAAGAAACCCATAGTGCCCATACCGAGACCTTAAAGATGTCTTAGGGATATCTGATGCCCTAATCTTTAGCTCATGATAACCAGACCTTAATTCAATCTCAGATAACAGAGATGCACCCTGAAGCTGATCAAACAAATCATCAATACGTGAAATAGGATACTTGTTCTACACTGTCACTTTGTTCAACTATCGATAATCAATACACATCCTTATGGATCCATTCTTCTTCCTCACTAACAACACAAGAGCACCCCCATGGGGAAACACTAGGGTGAATAAACCGTTTACTCAATAAATCATGCAACTGATCCTTCAATTCTTTCAACTTAACTGGAGCCATACGATAAGGTGGAATAAAGATAGGCTTAGTGCCCCACTCCAAGTCAATAGAAAAATCAGTATCTCTATCCACAGGAACACTTGGAAAATCAGTAGGAAACACATCTACAAACTCTCAAACCATAGGCATAGAATCTATGGGAGATGGATCAACACTAGTATCCCGAATGAACACCAAGTAGGACAAACACCCTTTATAGACCAATCTCTGAGCTCTAATGAAGGAGATAACTTTTCTAGGGTAAAAACCACTAGCACCCATCCTCTTAACTCTAAGGACACCTGGCATCACTAAGGTTACAGTCTTAGCATAACAATTAAGAATAGCATCATGCAGAGCAAGCCAATCCATACCCAAGACAATATCAATGTCTACAATCCCCAAAATGATTAGGGCCACCCAAGTACCATACCCAGCCAAAGAAACAAGATAGGATTTATACACACGATCAACCACTAAGGATTCACCCACTGGTGTAGAAACATAAATAGGCACAGGCATACAATCTAACATCATATCAAACCCAACAGCAAAATCGGTAGACACATATGAGAAATTAGATCCCAGATCAAACAATACAAACACAGGTCGATAGAAAATTGGGACAATACCTGCGATCATAACATTAGAAGTCTCAGCCTCAAGCCTCCTAGGAAAAGCATAACACTAGCCATTTCGGCCGCCTGTAACTTGAATATAACCTCTATCTCCAACCTGGGAGTTGGAACACCCTACTAGATGTCCTACCACCTCTACAAGTCTAAACTCTACCTCAACACCCTGGCCAGAGGCACTGAATCCCTAGCCGGAGCAGCTAAATAAGAATACTGAGATCCTAAATAAGTGTGTAAGGGACACTCCCCACAAGTATAAAAATATCTCAACACAGATAACTACTAATGTGATCCAGACAAACTACCATGTCCACCTCGGCCAGAACCATAAGATCCTCAGGCTTATTTCCCACTCTTAGCTACCGGCATAGAAGCATGAACCAACCCACCACGCCGGAAGGAATCACTACCCCTATGTGAACCTTTGCCTCCAAATGAGACACCAGAAAACTAACCAGAAGAATGGCCCCTCTTGGGCTCCCCAAACTCTTCTAAGACCATCAAATCCACCTTCTTGGCAGTTCTCACAATGGATAGGAAGGAAGCCTCCAGTCTAGCTACCCTGAACACATAAGATCAAACAGAGAAAGTCAGCCCTCTCACAAACCGGTGAACCCTCTCTGCCTCTGCCTTATCCAGAACAATAGTCATAGCATGTCTAGAGAGCTCACAGAAATGGGTCTTATACTCCATCATAGATAGACTACGTTGAACCAAGCACTTATATCTCAAATGACTTTCTTCTCTAACGCTCCAAGGAATGAAACGGTCCTGAAAAGCACTAGAAAACACATCCCACTCGGTCAGAGGAGACCCAATTATTCTATATCTCACAAAAGTCATCCACCACTTTTTGGCGTGACCACGAAGCTCAAGTTCAAAAAATAGGACACTACGAACATCCACCATACCCAGTGCCTCAAATATGTCATGGCACAATTTCAAAACCGCATGAGCATCCTCGCTCTTACCACCCTAAAACTAGGGTGGTTTAATCTTCTGAAACCTCTCATAGCATTACTGATATCCCGATGTCAACATAACCTCAGGAGAAATCTGTGCACCAACAGCTGGTGCAGGAACAACTAATGGATGACCCACCTAAACATAAACACCTCGAGTCTACTCCCCTACTTTCGTCTGAGCACCCAGTGGTGTGCATGGTGCACCACATACAAAAAGGTTCTCTATCACCCCAAGTATCCTCATTAAGGTCTCATGAAACAAAAAATCTCCAAACTCGAGAAGAACCTGGTCCTCAGCAACCTTAATATGTGGCTTAGGAGAAACCCATCTAGCTCTACCTCTGGCTGGTTCCACTCCACAAGCACAACCTTTAACCGGTGCTACTCCTCGAGCACGACTTGTAGCTCAGGACCTACTTGTACCCCTAGTTGGGGTCTCAACTACAGCTTCGGGACTACCTTCCATCTACAACTGGAAGTTGAGGCTCTGGTCATCGGCATCTGCCAAAAGAAATTATAGCAACTCAGCACTAGCGAAGGTAACCACGCACGAGAAGAAAAGATGAATAAATGAATGTTTCCTAAAAATCTATGTAGCCTCTTGAAGATAAGTACAGACCTCTCTATACGGATCATCAAGACTCTACTTACACTTGGCTTGTACACACATATGACTTATGAACCTGGGGCTCTGAAACCATTTTGTCATGACCCAAAAATGGATGTGATGACACTTGTCTATTCTGACTTGGACAAGTAAGCCTCAACCTTAAAAAAATTGAAAGAAATGCATAAATACAGTAAAACAAGAACAAGACAACAGCGGAAAACTTGTTCATTCTAAACAATACCCCAAAATCTGGTTGTCACGTGTACAAACCACTAATGAAAATACATAATTTGAAACATAAATACAAATATATGTCTTTGTTTCTCAAGTATAACAATGCTTAAATATAAAGGAAAAGAGGGCCCGCCAAGATGACAAGCAGCTACTTCTCAAAATCCATCACAAGCCTCGACTATCAGGAAAAGAATATGGTTGTCTTACATAAACACTGGGGGAATTTAATTTTATTCCGCTTTTCAAAATAGTAAGAGGGGAATTGAGTAAAATATCCTTGTCCGTAGTTCCAGCGGACTCTCTTTTGTCTTGCAATCACATAGGTCTGGGCTCGGAACCTACACAAGCGTAGAAGTAAGGGATGAGTACTAAAAACACGGTACCCAACAAGCAACCTAATAAACAATGCAACTATTTAGAAAATGAATACTACCAAATCACGAACCGAACCTCCTCAAACTATAATGTGCGCAGAAATCAGCCCAACCTAGCAATTCTACAATACACGACTCACAAGGCCCAATATTCACAGTATAGTAGCTACAATTCAACAATTAAATGAATCAAATAAGTCAACCTCAAAGTCAAGTAGTTCAGTCACACAAAAAAATTACATCAATCTCAAGTATCAAGCAAGTCACGCATAAGCATCAAAGGTATGAAGTCACATAATCAATACCTCACCAGAACCATTTCCCATCGGCACAACGTCACTAGTTTGAACCATTTCCCATTGGCTTTATATCAAATCACTAGACGGAACCATTTCCCATCAGCTTTATATAAAATCACTAGACGAAACCATTTCCCATCGTATTTATATCAGGTCACTAGCTCAAACCATTTCCGGTTGGCTTTATATCAAATCACTGGGCCTAAACCATTTCTCATCGGCTTTATAAATCATCACATGTCTCATTACCGTGTTCATAATCAATGCACACAAGAAATATCACACCACATGAAAAAAGATAACAATTCATACAATTCAAGTCCACATTCATTGTTCCAAACATTTCATCAATCAATAAACAAGGATTACAATAAGGCAATTCTTATCATCATGTTCAACACATAGCCTTTTTTATTTCAACCCTTTTGTATTCATTTAGATATAACAAGATGAACATTTAACCCTTCATCTCATCCCCATTACTCCCAATACAAGAAACAAAGAAAACATACAAATCCAACTAGAATACAAGGTTTAAGAAGCCACTTGCCTTAAATCAATCAAAAATCATTCTAAGAGCTAAGTCTTCCCCTTCTGAATAACTTCCAGAGCCAAACAATATAAAATAGTAAAGTATTCTCAATCACCCATCAAAACAACACTTCCAACATCACTAATGTAAAGAGATGGGTCAATCAACTCAAAGCCCAATATCAAAATGAAGGTTGAATCTGGAAAATAATACTTGAAAATGATGTTTAAGGCTTTTAGAAACTCATTAGTGAAAATCATTTTGATAAAGGGTTCAAAACCACTTCAAAATCTCCATTTTAACTAGGAACCTGGGTTCTGGAAATCCTTGTCATTAACACACCAAAATCCCATATTTTGACGTTAAAACTAATAATTAATCAATGCAATATGAGGGTTTAGGATCAAAAAACTTACCTAACTGATCTAGCACTAGAAAACCCTTTCGAAATTTACAACCAAGGGTTCCCCAAGTTCAAAAAAAGTGAAATGGGGATTAAACCCCGAAATTTGCATCAAAACCCTCTCATGTATCGCTTAAGGGAACCAGGGGTTCGCTTAAGTGAATCCCGCCAAGAACGTGGGTGTTGGTTACGCATAGCCTCCTTCACAAAAGCGAAGGTCCTTAAGCAGTTGTCCTTCGCAAAAGCGAAGCATGGGGACACCAACAACTTCAACCAATTTCCAACACATTGAAAGGATCCTCGGGATTCATTTGGAACCCCATAAACACTGATGTAAGACCAAAAATACATATTTTAAGCATTATTTTCCTCACATTTATTATTTGTATTTGTACTTTTCGAGCATGAATTTTATGGATTGCGCTAAATAGTATATTTAATTTGTAGGATTAAATTGGTGTGAAGATGAAGAAGTTTGGAGCTAAAACGAATTAAAGATGAAAGATTATAGAAGGAAATCAAGTAGACATTTTAATGGATTGAATTGAATAAAATAATATATACATATATGAAGTGTAAAGGATTGCAGATTGCAAATTGTGAATTGAAATAAGTGCCATGTGTCACTCATAGAAGGCATCTTCATCAAACACTATTAAGGTTGTGCAGAAATGTACTTGTTACTGTTTCAAGCATATAACAATTTCAATTTCTTTTGGTTTTGGTTTCCAAATTTTTGCTTAACGCAATTATTTAATTTAGGGTTTTGTATATCTATAAATAGTCCATAAGAATAATTATTAGATGGGGGATATACTTTGGAGACAGTTTTGTAGGGAAAATTCATTATAACTTTTAGGGTTCTTTCTTCTTTTTTCTTTTCTTAGGCATTAGTAGCTAAAGACCCTTGTTCTGGGATTGTGGCTACCCATGATTTTTTAGTATTGAATTTTATGGATTGAAGTTGATTAGCGCATAAATTGTTTTTTTTCTTGATTTAGTATTTTAAGATTGGCCACCATTGAAATAAATTCATTGTCCAAATTGAACTCGGGAGAGGAATAGGAGGATAGAACGTGGGAAAAAAGAGCATGATCTTCTCTAGAAATTAGGGTTAATATGTATCTAGGATAGGGATATACCTAGAGACCTTGCTTGGTTACTATACAAGATGGAAACTTAATCCTCCGTAATTAGTTCAGTCTATCCTCGCTCAACGATGTAGTAAGACTACCAATTCTGGTAGGCGATTAGAGGTCGGGAGATAATGATCAAACATTCAACCTTGTAAATGAGCGATTCATAACTAATTGAAGTCCATAGAAAAAGATACTATGCATGAATTCTAAGTAATTGCAACCCTGGAATTTCCCCTATCAATAGTATACGTCTTTTATGCTTGCATTCTATCAAGGTAAATTCTTTTCGTATGCTTGAATAAATAATCAGGATTAGCATAATTTAGTAAAAAGTTAATTGATAAGTCTTTTGGGTTTGATAATTCAGCTCTTTTAGGGCCACTATACTACTTGTGCGACTACGTACACTTACGTGTGCAATTGAAAGCAACACACAAACCCCATATGCAAATCAGTTATACTCATTGTTCCAAACTCAATGGAACCGTCAAAACATGAATATGAGGTCTCCTTGACACGACATCCCTGAAAATCACCAGACACTAACTCATGCCTAAAAAGGCTAAAATAAGCTCGGGACTTCTTAAAAATCAACCAAGACATCACCTAGGCCTAAAATCATTCCCCCGAATCCAACAGAACTCTCAGAATTTCGATCTAAGCATCCGAACCCCGAATATTGAACAAAATCAACCCAAAGGCTAAATTTCCACAATTTAACAATGTATGACCTCAAATCCTAAAAATACTCAGAATATGAAACAGACAACTTGCTATCATTAGAATTCACATTTCAGGACTGATGGAATTGGCGAAATTCCATTCTAACACTCAAAAATCCAAAAGACCCCAAAAACCACTTTCTTAACAACTTAGCCTTTAAAACTCACAAACTTACAAAATTATCAACTCTTAACTCAAAGTTTAAAACCAACTTTTCAAACTCGTTCATAAAAAACTTCGGATTGATATCGGGACGGGAAAACAGTCAATTCACGAAACTTTCTAAAAATTACCGACCGAGTCATTACAACCTATAACCCAGAATGAGAAGTAATTAGTATAAGGGTAGAACTAAGAAAAAAGAGGAGTTCTAAACAACAAAATACGACAAGACCGGAAGCAAACCAAAACTATATACATAATGATAGATGTCACAAGTATAGAGCTATGTTATCAAAAGAGTAGAAGTCCCAGAAGTGGACCAAAACAAAGTTGCCTCAAAAGGCAAAAGATAAGCTTTACAAGGTTCATAAGGAGACAAGCCAGTCAACGACGCCAAGTGCTCACTCTGATCTCCAGACCTCCACCCCCAATTCACATTAGTCATCATTAATTCACACATTCATGCTCAATTTAGTTATAATGGAAGTCGTAGCCTACTTGTAAGTCGATTGCGCTCAATCCATGATAAGAAGTCGGAGCTTTTACTTTCCAAATGACCTCTAAATGCTGCCACTCTATCAAGAATGGATCACAACATCAATACAGTCGTAGAGAAACTAAAATCACATAAAATAGAGATGGACCAATTTTAGACTCAAACAAGAATTATGAGATCCGTGCCTGAATTTCCGAAATTGACTCTATCAAGAGTTCCTAATGTAACATCCCGCCATATAAAGAGCTAGATTTAGAAAGAACTAATTTGGAAAGGGCCAAATTTGAAATTTTACAAGTTACGCTTGAGTTGTGAGTTTTGGGTCAACTTCAAACGGCCATAACTTTTAGTACAAGATGTTTAGGTGGCCCATAAGATATCAAATGAAATGTTTTCGAATCCTCTTTCTAACGCCACCGAGTTTGCTAAATTTTGAGCTCGTATGAGGATGATATGCTTGTTTGAAGTCAGGTTGTCTAGCTAAGGAAAGTTACCTTAGTTAGTGAAGGGTATTTTGCTCTTTTCCTTACCCAGCATCTTAAAACGAATTTAGTAATATTTTTGGGGTCAAATCTGATTTAAGTCAGTTTTCATAATCCCAAAATATGTGTAGGGTTTTATAAGAGAATTCAAGAAGAGAAAATAAGAAAAAAGAGGGAAGGTTCAAAGTGTTCATCGAGATTTCTTGTGGATCGAAGATTTCTTCGCCAAGGGTTTGATCCCTAAGAGGTATGTAAGTTCTCATAGTTTTGGGTTTGTTCACCCACACGCCAATCATACTATTTTAATGCAAATTTAGTTCTTGAGGTTGAAGGATTTGATTTCTTAAGGAGTCTTCTTGAAATTTAATTCTTAATCTTGATTGTTGTGGTTTTGATGAATTCTTGAGATGAGTGTTAGTGGTTTGAGGGTTTTCTTGAGTAGATTATCGTGTACATATATTGGGTATTCGAATCTAAGTGATTTGGAAGGAAACCATTCGATTCTAGGCGAATTAGGGTCAGAAAATGAGAATGAAAATTCGTCGAGGAGTTCTAGGAAGAGGCTGGCGCGCCGCCCCACCAATGTGCCGACAGAGGTCTTCTGTAGTTCAAGGAAGCTGGCGCACTGCGCCACTCAATGCGCCCTGGTCACCTGCCCCCACCCTTTCTCCGTCGTTTGGCCCATCTGAGTTCTTTCAAAGGGTACCTTTACTCCATATTGATTCTAACTACTCTAAACTACATCTAAGAATCGAGAAATCATTCATAATATAAATCATAACCCTTGAATTCATAATTCAAATTCAAGGTCGATTTAAGAGTTAAGTCTTAAGAGTTCTTTCGAGTCATTTTGAGAAGTTTTTTAAAATCTTTTAAAACTTGTTTTAAGACTTGAATACTTGAATTTGAGGACGAGGAGAGTAGAGTTCATTTTTTTTAAATGATATATGAGAACTAAGTATTCCCAAGAGTAAATGTTATTACATTTAAGAAGAGAGGAAACACCGATTTTCAAAAGAGTTTGTGAGGAATTTTGAGCACTATATCTTTTAAGAGAAACCTTTTGAGAAATAATCTCAAAGTTGAGGGTGAGGAAAAAAATTTAAAAAACATATGAGCTAAGTTATATTTTGGGAGTAGTATTGAGCACCGATATGAGGGAGAATTCTCACAACTCACAACCCACATAAACCATGTAGCCAACATGGGTAGAAAGGGTCATACTTTTTAGATGATTTCTTATTGATTTTTAAGCATAGCTTAGTGGATCTACTTAGTTGAGGAGTTCTATACCCCGTAGAGGTATAGGACAGTTCTGGCAGCGTGGACAAGACGATGTATCATCACATAGCTCATAGTAAAGGTTGTCGGTTAGAGAATCTCCCAAACAGAGTTTATTTTGTATTTTTACATACAAAGTAAGTTACATTGAGTGGTTATCTACTATTTTAAAACCTTTTCTTTATATCTCATTATTATTATTTCTTTTATATTGAAATGAGTTGAGATTGAGTTGAGTTGACACGAGGTAAGTTGTATCTTCAGTTCCAGTTCAAGCTTATGTCATGTTTTAGATTTTCCGTTGCATGCTCATACATTCCATGTACTGATGCCATTTGTTCTGCATCTTTTATGATGCAGATACAGGTATCCAGGATCATCAACCAGCGCTTCGTTAATCCATTCTTTCCTCCAGAGGTTCCCTTATTTATCTTTAGTTATTTCAGTTTGTTAGGATGATCGGGGGACTTGTACCAACATCCCTCATAGTATTAGAGGCTTCATAGCTATATAGATAGTAGTAGTCCATGAGTCTTGTTCATTTCAGTTGTTATGTTCTAGTCTTGAGTTGCCAGTTTGAATGTTTTATTTCTAAAATATTCTGAGAGTATCTTTTGAGATGTTGAGTTAAAGTTTACTTTTGAGTTCTTTTATTGTTGAGTAGGTCTTCCGTTGAGTATTGATCCAGGTCAAGGGTTCTCTTGGGGTCAGCACTGGTTCTTGAGTGTTGGCCACGTTCAGGTTGTAGGCTTGGGGGGTGACAAACTTGGTATTAGAGTATAGAATTCAAGAGTCATATGGTGTCTATGAAGCTGTGTCCGTAGATTACTAGGTATCGGTGTGAAGCGCGCCACATCTATAATTAGGCGGTTGCGGCATTTAGGAACTATCTCACTTATTTTATACTTTTTTCGTGCGATAGAGTTCATCTCTAAAAAGTTTCTTTCTAACTCGTGCATGTGCGCATCTTTCAAATCATGCCTCCACGAAGAGTTGTCTGAGGTTGTCCTACTAGGAAAAATGATGATTCTCAAGATCAAGGGATACCCAATGCACCACAAATGCAACCCCAGGAGAGGTCGCTAATGCTGATTTCTGGGATGTTATCCGGATGCTGAGTCAAGTGGTGGATAACCAAGATGGTCAGCAGAGAGGGGATCGATAGGATGTGGTTGATACATCCAGAGTCTGTGAGTTCTTAAGGATGAATCCTCCAAACATCATCAGTTCAAGTGTCACTGAGGATCTGGAGAACATTGTGGAAGAGTTGAAAAAAATATTTGAGGTTATGCATGTAGCTGGTGCTGAGCGAGTGGAACTAGCTGCATACCAACTGAAGGGTGTTGCTAGAGTCTGGTATGCCCAATGGAAGAAGAGTAGAGTGGAGGGTGAACCAATTATGAGTTGGGCTGTGTTTGAAGGTGTCTTCATGGGGCGCTTCTTTCCCCGTGAACTGAGAGAGGCAAAGGTAAGAAAATTCCTCACTCTTAAGCAGGAATCCGTGAGTGTGCATGAGTACAACCTCAAGTTCACTCAACTTTCCTATTATGCTCTGGAGATGGTTGTTGATATGAGGAGCAGGATGATCGTGTTTGTTTCTGGGTTGTTTTGTCTGTCAAGTAAGGAGGATAAGGAATCTATGCTAATCGGAGATATAGACATAGCCAGGCTTATGATCCATATGCAACAGGTTGAGGAAGGTAAGTTGAGGGATAAAGAACAGTTCTGGAACAAGAACAGCAGAAGAGTAATGCAAACTGGTTATCTTTTCAGAAAAAGCCAAATAGACCTACTACATCGTCTGCTAGTGCACCTGCACCAAGGAACAGAGGTGAGTTAAAGGATCAAAATTCTTAGAACTTCAGAGCTAGACCTGTACAATCTCAAGGTTGTGTGGCACCAGGAGGTAATGGGACTCCTGCATGTACTAAGTGAGATAGGAACCACCTAGGAGCGTGTCGTGATGGCTCCACTGGTTGCTTCAAGTGTGGTTAAAATGGTCACTTCATGAGAGATTTCCCAAAGAACATGCAGGGTAGTGGTAATGGGGGCAATAGAGCCCAATCTTCATCAATGACTCCGCCAGACATAGATATACCTAGAAGAGCTACTTCAGGGACAGACGGAGGAGCAAACCGTCTGTATGCTATCACCAGTCGTCAAAAGCAAGAGAATTCACGAGATGTTGTCAATTGTATGATCAAAGTCTTTACTTTTGATGTTTATGCATTGCTAGATCCAGGTGCAAGTCTATCTTTTGTGACTCTATATGTAGATATGAGGTTCGATATTATTCCCGAATAACTTTTTGATCCCTTCAGTGTTTCTACACCAGATAGTGACTCTATTCTAGCTTAGAAAGTTTGTCATGATTATTCCATTTATGTCAATCATAAGGATGCCATGGCTGACTTAGTCAAGTTAGACATGGTAGATTTTGATGTTATTCTAGGTTTAGACTGGCTTCATGCTCGTTATGCCTCAGTTGATTGTAGAACTCGAGTATTTAAGTTCCAGTTTCCTAATTAGCTAGTTATAGAGTGGAGGAGTATTTCAGCAGTGCCTAAGGGTCATTTTATTTCGTACCTTAAGGTGAGGAAGTTAGTTTCCAAGGGGTGCATCTATCACTTAGTCCGAGTTAATGACTATATTGTTGAGACACCACCTATTCAGTCATTTTCAGTTGCAAGTGAGTTTCAAGAGGTCTTTTGAGATGATCTTCCCGGAGTCCCTCCTGAGAGAGAAATAGACTTTAGTATAGATACTTTTCCTGATACTCATCCTATCTCTATTCTACCAAATAGAATGGCTCCAGCATAGTTGAAAGAGTTAAAATAGTCGTTGAAAGATCTTCTTGAGAAAGGTTTCATTCGACCAAGTGTCTCACCTTGGGGAGCTCTGGTCTTACTTTTTAGGAATAAAGATGGTTATTTTAGGATGTGTATTGATTACCACCAATTGAACAAGGTTACTATAAAGAATAAGTATCCCCTTCCGAGGATTGATGATCTTTTCGATCAACTTCAGGGTGCCACTTATTTTTCTAGGATAGACCTCACATCAGGCTATCATCAGTTGAGAGTAAGAGAGAGTGATATTCCAAAGACTGCATTCAGGACCCGTTATGGTCATTATGAGTTTTTAGTCATGCTTTTTGGTTTGACTAATGCTTCTGCGGCATTCATGGATCTTATGAACATAGTATTTAAGCCTTATCTTGATATTTTTGTTGTCGTATTTATTGATGACATTCTAATTTATTCGAGGAATAAGGAAGATCATGTTAGTCATCTCAGAGTAGTTCTTCAAACTCTCAAGGATAGAGAGTTGTATGCTAAATTCTCTAAGTGTGAGTTTTGGCTTGAGTGAGTGGCATTCTTAGGCCATATTATTTCTGGTGATGGGATTCGAGTTGACACCAGAAGATTGAGGCAGTGCAGAACTAGCCTAGACCCATATCTCAAACTGATATTAGAAGTTTCTTGGGATTGACTAGTTATTATAGGAGGTTTGTCGAAGGGTTCTCATCTATTGCATCCCCATTGACTAAGCTGACTCAGAACACAACAAAGTTTCAATGGTCTGAATCTTGTGATAAAAGCTTCCAGGAATTGAAAACTAGGTTGACTGTTGCACCAGTGTTAACCTTACTAGGGGTTACACAAGGCTTTGTTATGTATTGTGATGCGTCCAGAGTTGGACTAGCTTGTGTATTGATGCAGAATGGCAAGGTTATATCTTATACCTCCAGACAACTTAAGATTCACGAGAGAAATTACCCAACCCATGATCTAGAGTTGGTTGTTGTAGTATTCACTTTGAAAATATGGCATCACTATCTTTATGGTGTTCATGTGGATGTGTTCAAGGATCACAAGAGTCTTTAGTATGTGTTCAGTCAGAAAGAGCTTAATCTCAGACAGAGGAAGTGGTGGGAGTAACTCAAGAATTATGACACGAGTACTCTCTATCACCCAGGTAAGGCTAATGTTGTTGTTGATGAACTGACCAGGTTGTCTATGGGCAGTACGGCCATGTTGAGGAAGACAAGAAAGAATCAGCCAAAGATGTGCACGAACTTGCACAATTGGGAGTCCAGTTAATGGATTCCAATGAAAGAGAAGTTGTGGTGATGAATGGGGTTGAATTATCACTAGTGTCCTAAGTGAAAGAGAAACAATACCAAGATCCTATTTCGCTAGAATTGAAGACAAATGTTTATAAGCAAAAAGTGATGGGTTTTGAACAAGGGGGAGATGATGTATTAAGGTATCAAGGTAGATTATGTGTACCCAAGGTGGATGAACTTCAAGAGAGAATCATAGAGGAAGCTAATATCTCCAGAAATTCAATCCATCCGGGTTCCACAAAGATGTATCGTGACTTGAGAGAAGTCTATTGGTGGAGAAGTATGAAGAAGTGTATTGCAGAGTTCATTGCTAAGTGCCCGAATTCCCAACAAGTCAAGGTAGAGCACCAGAGGCCGGGTGGTATGGCTCAGAACATAGAACTTTCGGAATGGAAGTGGGAGATGATTAATGGATTTTATTACTGGGTTGTCACGGTTTCGTAGGCAGCATGATTCGATTTGGGTGATTGTACATCGAATGACTAAATCAGCCCATTTCTTACCGGTAAAGACTACCTTTTCAACATAAAATTATGCTAAGTTATATATTCAAGAGGTATTCATACTTCATGGAGTTTCGGTGTCCATCATTTCAGATAGAGGTGCGAAATTCACCACATAATTCTGGAAGTCTTTCCAGAAAGGTTTGGGTTCAAAGGTAAATTTCAGTACTTATTTCCATCCTCAAACTGATGATCAAATAGAGTGTACAATTCAGACATTAGAGGATATGTTGAGGGCATGTGTGATCGATTTCAAGGGTATTTGGGATGATCACTTATCTCTCATCGAGTTTGCTTACAATAACAGTTATCACTCTAGCATCCAAATGGCTCCATATAAGGCTCTTTGTGGGAGAAGATGTAGATCGCCTATTGGATGGTTTGAGGTGGGTGAGGCTCGATTGATAGGACCAGACCTGGTTCATCAAGCTAGGGAGAAAGTGAAGATCATCCAAGAAAGGTTGAAAACAGCACAGAGTCATCAGAAATCCTATACAGATGTTTGGAAAAGAGACTTAAATTTTGAGGTAGATGATTGGGTTTCCTTAAAGATTTCACCCATGAAGGGTTTTATGAGATTTGGTAAGAAGGGGAAACTCAATCCCCGGTATAGTGGTCCTTATAGGATATCCAAGAGGATTGGTAATGTAGTCTATGAGTTGGAGCTACCGCCAGAGTTAGAAGCAGTCCATCCGGTTTTCCATATTTCAATTTTGAAGAAGTGTATGTGCGATCCTTCCCTTATTATACCGACTGAAGATATTGGTATTAAGGATAGCCTATCTTATGAGGAGATTCCCGTTTAGATTCTGGATTGCCAGGTTCGCAAGTTGAGAACCAAGGAGGTAGCATTAGTCAAGGTCTTACGGAGGAATCATTTGGTTGAGGAACCTACTTGGGAGGCTGGGGAGGATATGAAGAACAGGTATCCACATCTCTTTGAGCCCGGAGAAATTCCCAATAAAGGTACTAACTCTTTTCTTGGTACGTTTTTAATTTAAAATGTTATGTTAAATTGCATGTTGGATGTTAGATGTTACCACCCTTAGTTCTACTTTAGAGTGATCTCATTCGAGGATGAATGTTCCCAAGGGGGAGATATTGTAACATCCCGCCTTAGAAAGAGCTAGATTTCGAAAGAACTAATTTGGAAAGAGCAAAATTTGAAATTTTACTACTTATGCTTGAGTTGTGAGTTTTAGGTCAACTTAAAATGTCCATAACTTTCCGTACATGATGAGTTGGATAGATCATAAGACATCAAATGAAAGGTCTTGGAATCCTCTTTCCAACGCCACCGAGTTTGCTAAATTTTGAGGTCATATGAGGGAGATATTCCCGTTTTAAGTCAGGTTGTCAAGCTAAGGAAAGTTACCCGAATTAGTGAAGGGTCTTTCCTTTCCCCATCAGTTAAAAACGAATTTAGTAATATTTTTGGGGTCAAATCTAATTTGGGTCAGTTTTCATAATCCCAAAATATGCTTAGGGTTTAAGAAGAGAGTTCAAGAAGAGAAAAGAGGAAAAAACAGGGAAGGTTCAAGGCATTCATCGAGATTTCTTACGAGTCGAAGATTGTTTCGCCAAGGGTTTGCTCCCTAAGAGGTATGTGAGTTCTCATAGTGTTGGGTTCGTTCACCCACACACCAATCATGTTATTTTAATACAAAGTTTGTTCTTGAGGTTGAAGGATTTGAGTTCTTGATGAATCTTCTTGAAATTTCATTCTTAATCTTGATTGTTGCGGTTTTGATGAATTCTTAAGATGGGTGTTAGTAATTTGAGGGTTTTTTGAGTACATTATCGTGTACATATGTTGGGTATTCGAATCTAAGTGAGTTGGGAAGAAACCATTCAATTCTAGCCGAATTAGGGTCAAAAAATGAGAAAGAAATTCGTCAGGGAGTTCTGGGCAAATGCTAGTGCTCCTCCCCACCAATGCGCAAGAAGAAGTCTTCTATAATTCAAGGGTTGGCGCCATGCGCCACTCAGTGAGCCAGGGTCGCCTGCCCCCACCCCTTCTATATCGTTTGGCCCGTCTGAGTTCTTTCAAAGGGTACCTTTACTCCTTACTGATTCTAACTACTCTAAACTACATCTAAACAACGAGAAATCATTCATAACATGAATCATAGCACTTGAATTCATAATTCAAATTCAAGGTAGAGTTAAGAGCTAAGTCTTGAGAGTTCTTTAAAGTCACTTTGAGAAGTCTTTTACAATCTTTTAAAACTTGTTTTAAGACTTGAATACTTGAATTTGAGGACGAGGAGAGTAGAGTTCATTTTTTTTAAAATGATATATGGGAACTAAGTATTCCAAGAGTAAATGTTTTATATTTAAGAAGAGAGGAAACACCAATTTCCAAAAGACTTCATGAAGAGTTATGAGCACTATCTCTTTTAAGAGAAACCTTTTGAGTAATAATCTCAAATTTGAGGATGAGAAAATATCTTTTTTGAAACATATGAGCTAAGTTATATTTTGGGAGTAGTACTGAGCACCAATATGGGGGAGAATTCTAACAACTCACAGCCCCCATAAACTATGTAGCCAACGTGGGTAGAAAGGGTCATACTTTTAGATAATTCCTTATTAATTTTTAAGGATAGCTTAGTGGATCCACTTATTTGAGGAGTTCTATACCCGGCGAGGTATAGGAAAGTTTTGGCCGCGTGGACGAGACGTTGTATCATCACATAGCTCATAGTGATGGTTGTCGGTTAAAGAATCTCCCAAACAGAGTTTATTTTATATTTTTACATACAACTGAGTTACATTGTATTTTCCAATACATTGAGTGGTTATCTACTGTTTTAAAAGCTTTTCTTATAACGCATTATTGTTATTTCTTTTATATTTAAATGAGTTTAGATCCAGTTGAGGTTGAGTTGAGGTGAGACGAGGTAAGTTGTTTCTTCAGTTCTAGTTCAAGCTTATGTCATGTTTTAAATTCCCCCTTGCATGCTCGTACATTCCATGTACTGACGCCATTTAGCTTGCATCTTTCAAGAAGCAAATACAGGTAACCAGGATCATCAACCAGCGCTTCGTTGATCCAGTTGAGTTCCAGAGTTTTTTGGTGAGCCTCCTCGCTTCAGAAGGATTTCTTATTTATCTTCAGTTATTTCGATTTGTTAGGATAATCGGGGGTCTTGTCCCGACATTCCTCATAGTATTAGAGGCTTCATAGTGCTTCATGAGTCTTGTTCATTTTATTTGTTATGTTCTAGACTTGAGTTACCCTTGAGGCTAGTTTGAATGTTTTATTTCTAAAACATTCTGAGAGTATCTTTTGAGATATTGAGTTAAAGTTTACTTTTGAGTTCTTTTATTGTTGAGTAAGTCTTCTGCTGAGTATTGAGTCAGGCCAAGGGTGCGCTTGGGCCCAACAATGGTTCTCGAGTGTCGGCCACGTCCAGGGTGTAGGCTAGGGGTGTGATACCTAAACTATACATCGATCTTGTGTCCCAAAATTGAACACAATTCGAGGCCTAAAATAGCGGAAACAACAATCAAGCAATAAATTAACAAGAAAGCCAAGCTAAGGAGGCTACTTCAGCACCAAATTTACCTCAAGTGGAGGTTCACTGACTCAATTCAATCAACCCAGCACGTATCCTCGACAATTACAAATGCATGGGACATCGACTCACTGAAATTGGAGCTCAAAAGAGGGAGAAATTGCAAATTCAATTTAAGAACAAAGATAATTTTGTGTCCATATGTTATATAAATATTGGACATGACTTTTCATCACGATCTCATAGGCCAAGGCCCGCGATCTCGGCTTGGTTAGTAAGTCGGCCACCATGAATGTGGAGGGAGCTCTAGGGAACATGAAGGCAAAGAGAGTCCACGTCCCGCGAATGCGACCAGGTACCCGTGAACGTGAAGGCTCACGAATGCAGACGATACTCACATGAACATGGTGGCTACGCCTACTGGTCTCCATGAACGCTATCATTAACCCGCGACTGTGAAAATCGAAAATGTCCTGCACCAGCTAATGCATATCAGCTAGTTTGGCAAGTTCCAAAATTTCAAACGAGGCACTCTAAATTCGTTCGGAATCTATGCATACAAACGACATATGCAACCCTACTAAATTTGATATTCCAAAGTCAGCAGAGTAGTTGAAATTCCCATACAAGGTCATCTATGTGAAAAATCACAAGGAGTTTTAGAATTGGCCCAGAAGCCTCGAGACATAACGAAGGGTCATTCTAGACCAAACTCAACATTTTTAGAGCTAACCATGCTGACAAAATTCTCATCCGAGCTTATTTACTCAGAATGTAGACTTAAGTCAAACTTAGGCCTTCACTTTAAAGTTAAAACATCTAATTGCACAAACTCGCACTCACTGCCTCGGAGTAGTGTTGGCTATGGTCCTAGCCTAAAATGACCCTTTATGAGCTTATGTAATCATCAAAATTGGATTTCGAGGTCATCTTCTTGAACTTCTGATAAAAATGACCGTGTAAGGTTTAAAAGCTCTAAAATAATAAAACTCGCATTAAAAACTAAACGTGCGATCGGATGATCAAATTTTCAGTCTCAACAAGTCATAAATGACTTTGGATTGCTTTAGAAAAGCTCTAAACGATGAACAAGAGGCATAAACAAATAAATAACCTGGAGGTCATTACACTTTAGAGTTTTTGTACTGTGGCTTTCTTATTCCAGGGAGTTAATTCCATAATGTTTTTTTTATTATTGATTGAGATTATAAGAATTTTATCTGTTATAGTTTTAAATAATATTTTCCTATTGTTTATGTAATGATTTCACTCCTCAAAAATGATTGATGGGTTAGATTGGGGTATGCAATTGGTTCTCCCATCGGCGTTTACTGTGGTTCTCACTCACGATGGTCTGAGTTGTGACAATCAACCTACAAATCATATGATTTTACATGCCCAAAAGGTATAGTGTCTCTAATGTGAATATTTTGAAGTAAACACATATGAGATACTTAAAGTTCAACTTTCAAAATTTGATTATTAGTAATCACAAAAATGGGCAACAAGTAAATTGTAGCTTGACCTATTAATTATGTTAAGATGAAAAGAGAAATTATGAGAAATTATCATATTATCTACATGTTAAAGTAATAAATAATAATTGACCAGATTTTAATTCTTAAAAATGTCCAAATATGAGAAATACAATTATCATATTTTGAAAAGAGAAAATTCAACATTAATGATCATTTTAAATGTTGTTAGGCTATATACTATTAATCATGTATTTTTGATATAGTGTTCTAGCAATTTTCAAGATTAAACATCTAAGTTGGAGATTGTTAGGGTATATACTATTACCTATGCATTTAGATATGGTACATTCTAACTATTGTGATGGTTAAAAGTACAAGTGGGAAATTGTTGGGATATTTAATATTAACCATATATTTAGATATAATATTTATTATAGAATAATTATTTATTCAGTTTTAATAAAAGTTTTAATAGGTCATAAATTTGTTTATGGTGTCTGTTTACTTATATAGTAGATGATTTAGTGTATAGAGTTTTAACTTATACACAGATGATTGAATCATCGGTTCTTATAAGTACAAAGTTTTTTTTCACAATCTTAGATATAAATTGGACATGTCATCGGTACGATTGTAGCACAAGATTATATATAATTTATCTTGATTATGGGAACGGTATAGTTTCAACTTCTTGTACTAGTGCATTTTGTATGTTTTGAACAGGACCGAGTAGACATAGTTGTTTTAGACTGACTGCCAAAAAAATATTATCTAAACTGTTGAATGTACTTCTCAATCCTGATATAACTATTATGATCTATATATATTAATTATCTATTTGATTTATTAAAAGGTGAGATTCTGAGATGGGTCAATATGTCTGGTAGATTGGATGATTATAATATATATTGGTGAAATAATAAGTTAGTTGATGGAATTCATATCTCGTTATAGAGATTGATGATATGCCTTTTTCAGAAGGTTATAAGTTTTCATCGTGTCAAATCTTGCAATTGGATTTCATGAATTCGACACATGAAATAAGTTAAGCAGTGCTCTAAAGAAATTAATCAATGAATTAAATTCATTAGTAATTTAATTTATTGATTAATATCTGTAATCTTAACATGGGGAATTACATAAGTGTTCAATGGGGAATTTCAAAATATAAATAGAGTGCAATTACGAATTTCTAGTGAAATAATTTGTAATTTATTATGGTAAGAATAATTTAAATTAATTATTTGGAATTATTTCCATAATAAGAAGCCTCAGTAATAACTTATGTGGTCCCTACAGTGCTCATATTTAACTAGAACTCAGAATCCTATTTCTAAGAAAAAAAAGAAGAGGAAGAGCGTTAGTTTTTGTTCAAGAAAACTAACGTGTGTTTTTCTTGTTTTCAAGAAAAACTGTGTTTTCTTCTCCTATTTGGATTGGGAAGAAATCTCTATAACTAGGGATTCTCCTAACCTAGAAAAGAGATAATAAGTTTTTTACACAATATTTGTCCAGCCAAGTACTGAGAGAGTTCAGATCTTATGGATTCGCTTGAAGGTCTGTCTAACTTAGGGATTCACTTGAAGGTATCTGCCCACACTTCAAGAGGTAATTCTTGAATAAAATTTTAACAAATTTATGTGTTCTAGCATAAATATTATTGGTTATCTATTATTCATGTAAGTAGTATGATCTTGATATGCTTCCGTTGTGCATATAGTTTTCTAACAAATGTATCATAATCTATATTTAATTATATTTTCCCTCTTCTTAATTTAGTTTTCTATATATACACCTCAATATTTCATCCCTCAAGCCAATTTTTTTTCTAAACTCTCATTCTGGAGACTCTTGTTGAATAAATTTTATTTCTTTACATCTTCATATATACATGGCCTTCATCGTATCTTGAAATGAACACTTGTCAGAAAATAGTTCTATATGTTCCAATAATTAATAGTGCTCAAATTGCGGTATGATGCCTTCTAACAAAGTTTAATCTCTCATTTTTTATTTGTTACTTGAGATGCATGAATCATTTGAGCAATTTTTGGGTAAGGTTTTTGATATTTGTTTTTTGGAAAATACAAAAGTTGTTATTATCTATCTATATATAATAGGAGAGGGAAAATATCACATGTTGTTATGACCCAAAACGAGTCATGAGTAGCACCCACACTTAACCTTCTAGGTGGGCGAACCAACAAATTCAACCCCAACTTATATTTATTATTCAACTTACGAAATACTAACCATAATGCGGAAGTTTCAATCTTATTAATGTAAGAAACACAAACCCACTAACGTTTATTAAATATCATTTCCCAAAACCTGAAAGTCATCACCTCAAAGACATCTATTCTCAAATACCAAGTCTAAGAGTATTAAAGACACCAAAATAAATAAGTAGGATAGTCTATGTCCAAAATTTAAGGACATCATGCCATGACCGAGAGAATCCAACACGAGCTAGAAGGAATAGCTCACCCTAAAATTTGATATGCTGAAAACTGGCTAGAGCGGAGGACGAATCGAAGTTGATGGTACACTCGCTGCACTCCACAAAAGGAAAACGAAGAAAACACAACTAGGGGTCAGTATAGGGAAACATGTACTGAGTAGATATCATTGGCCAACTCAAAATAGAAACTAATATGCAATAAGTAATAGTATAAAATCAACTATGACAATTAGCAGGCGGCAAGAAAAAAACAGCATGCATAAGTGACAACAGCACTAAAGTAACTACGTAATCAATCAACAATATCAAAAACACACATGAGGACTCACGCCTCTACACCATGCTCTTTTTGGAGATATGTTCTTAGAGATTGAGTACATTAAGTTACTTTAATATGTTTTTCTTTAATGTTACCGTGTCGGAACTTGACACCCGATCCAATAATAACGTCTCGGAACGTGACACCATATTCAAATATACCGTGCCGGCTCGTGGCACCCAATTTAAATATATTGTATTGGAACGTGACACCCGATCCAATAATATTGTGTCGGCTCATGGCACCCGATCCAAATATATCATGTCGGAACGTGACACCCGATCCAAATATATTGTGCCGGCTCGTGGCACCCGATCCGACAACATAGTTAATTTCTTATTATTTATTGTCACTTTACACTTCATTAACAAGATTTCATCAAGACTTCTTTATTCAAGGCATCATTTTAATAGAACAAATTCAACATTATAGATTTCGCGGTCTTGAGATTTAAGACCAATCACAAACAACACATGAATTATCCAAACCACAACAATCAAGTACATAGAAAATTTCACAATATCACTCAATGAATATCAATCACTATTAATAGTATCTCTATCACCTACCTCCATCAAAGAACCGAAGGCAAGCAAGTTGATTCCCCATGCTTTTCCTTTTCTCAATGCCTCGTGACATTTCCAATCTATCAAGTATACAATATTCATAATCGACGCGCTCAATTCTACAATCAAATTTCAACCATGATCTCAAATTTCAAGTCTAGGGTTAAGTCTTAATTCCTCCAAATAACATAATCTAATATATTTATATAATACAATACACCTAATATTTAACTACCTATCTCAATATATCAATACTTGATTTATTATATGATTTCTTACGATGAAACTTCAACCCAACACACATACTGTACCTACAACATCTCGTATAGCGTATGATGGATAACTAAAGGTGATGGTATCATTAAGTAGTTCTGATCAAAAGAGAAATTTGGAATTTCAAACAAAAACAACAAAAATGAGCGAAGACAAAATTATATGCAGGACTTTTTCGATTAGCAATTCATCCTTTCTATCCCTTCTTAGCTCATCATTATCCTAATCATTAGCATCATTAATTCCTTATACAAAGATTCCCCTAGTTATCTTGTCAATCCACTATTTCTGTCCAAAACTATAACAACCACAATCACATAATTGGTTAGTTATTTTCCACTAAAAACATAATATACAAAAGTATGTGTTGTATTGTAAAATTAAATAGTAAAATTGAAAGAGTTAGAGCTCCAATTAGGCCTCACCTGAAGAAGCGTCCCTCCTTCCTTGCAGTTCGTGAGCGGAGCCGATTTAAGAATATCAAACCTTTTATCTTCTATTCATTCAATAATACACTCGGGCTAAGTGGTATTAGGTATTATATTGGTCCATTGACCATCAACTAACAAAACATTAATTATTTATCAATTACTGTCACAACTCAGACCGTCGTGATTGGCACCCACACGAATCCTCCGGTGGGAGAACCATTACTACAACCCAACTAAGCAATTTAACCAAAATACTAAGAATTTAAAGCTACGGAAGTAGTTTTAAATAACTAAACAATCGATACGGAGTTCTCATAAACTCCAAAAGTTCAACTAACATCTAACAACTAATGCGGAAATTAACCCCTAGAACCTGAAAGTCATTGTACTAAAACATCTAAAGTTCAACAGTCTAAGAAAAAAGGGTGCAACCCCAACCAACATAAGAAATAACTAAATAGAGTAAGTTCGAAGAGAATGGACTAAACAATATGAAGGACTTCATGGCAGCTTGAAAGAACTGGTTCACCCTTTGAAATCCGGTCTCGATCATTGATCTCCTAGTTGAGGTTCATCAATAGCCGCCTGGAGATTCCCTGTACTCAACAAAGAACAAACAAGTGCAGTATCAGTTGTCACACCCCTTTTTCGCGCGACGGCGGAAGGGTTTTTCCAATTTAAGTGACGTTATTGATTTAGGGATTGTTTTATTTTTTCGTTTCAGAGTCGCCACTTGGAATTGAGTTATGGTGTTCCAAGTCACCTTTTGTTTAGTCCCTAATCAAAAGGAAATGACTCTTTATATGGTCTGCGAACTAGAAAATTGGGTAAGGAATTATGTTGACCGAGGGGAAGGTATTAGGCATCCCTCGAGTCCCGTTGTTCTAGCACGGTCGTTTTTATTGACTTCTACCTACTTTAAATCATTTGTGGATATATTATTTTCAGGCCATGACTTGTTTGCATTTTTATTGTTGAACTTTTATTTGGTCTCAAATCGGATGCATAACTGCATTCTCGACTTTTGACATATAAATAGCTTATGAGCATAATTGTTTTCTTCTCTCGAGTGCATCACCTAATTTTATCTATAAGTGATCTTATTTTAGATTAATGAAAGTGATTATATTTTTGGACAAGGTGCGTCACCGCATCCTTGAGTTTTTTTTCTCAATGTTTCAAAAAAGATGCGCAATTGCATTCTTAATTTTTTACAAATATTTTTAACGTGCATAAAACTCATATAGTATTAAAGTACTTACTCTTATTTTTTCTGAATTCTAGACAACAAATCTTCTCATTTCATTATTATATTTATTGATGATACTTTTAATTAAATTAATCAACATGTTAAAATATATATTAGAATAATTTTATCAAGGTGTGACACCACATTCTTGAATTTCTTTTAAGTGTTTCAAAAAAGATGTGTAACCACATTCTTAATTGAAACAAATTTATTTTTTTTACATGCCTAAAACCCATCTAATGTTATAAGAAAATATTAAATAAAATCAAATAGAATAAAACAAATCTAAACTTCTAGGATACAATATAAATTTTGGATTATCTTATATTCTTTAATTTTTATTCACCCTTAAAGTTAATGTTAAAAATAGGCCTACACATATTATATATTTATTTTTTTTAATCTTGAATTTAATGGCGAAATTAGGCATACTCATATTGTACTTTTTTATTAATCCAACAAAACAATGACGAATTGCAAAATAAATTTCATTCTTTATTTAATAAATAAAACAACAATAATTTTGTGAACCCAATAATTCCTACTCTATCAATATTAGCATCGAAATCAAGAAAAGAACAATATCATGACCCATTCATTTAGAGACATCACAAATAACGAACAAAAATAGATAAATAAAAATAACCACCAATAAGGTTACTTTCATTCATTAAAGAGATATAACACTTAACACATTCTTCATTTTAATCAAATTATGAATAAAAGAAAAGTGTAAGAAAACTTATCATAATAATTACATCAAATTCCATGAATAAATTAAATAAGAAGATAAAGTAAAGTTGAATACTGCAAAATCTTAACCGAAGCTCGATTAGAACACCAACAATTTTTGTAGGTTGTTTGTGTTGGTATATGTGTTTGTGTTGATATGAAAAATAATGGGTAAGGAAGAAAAGATGTGAATGTGTTGGTGAATTTTTTTTCTCTGTGTTTACTTTTGATTTTTGCGTGTTCTTTTTCTGATTGTGTGTTGTTTGCTGATCCTTTTCTTTTTTTTCCGTTTGTGTCCGTTTGTCTTGCTTTGTGTGTGTGTTTTTTTTATTTCTCTATTTTTGGGAATGGGTGGTGTGTTGTGGGAATGGGTGTGTGGATGTACGTGTGAGGGAGTGTTGTGTGTGGGAAGTGGGTAGATGTGGAGTGAGGAAGTGGGGTAGTGGAGTAGTGTGTAGTATATATAAATATAAATATAATAATTAAAATTACTAACTAATTATTTTAAATTACTATAAATTTAAGAAAAGTTAAATAGATAATTAAAAATATAATTAAGAAACACAAGTTTATTTATTAAATATACATTAAAAGAAAACATATATTTTTTGAACATTTTCTTCTCTTTTGAATAAATTGAAAACAAAACTTAACTTAAAACATG
>JAJOOH010000465.1:0-57225 GCA_029582605.1 Solanum gracilifrons | reverse complement strand
TTAAGGCAACAATGATTAGCACAGTGAAGTTACAATTTTACCCTTATGACAACTTTTCATTTCAAAATTACAACCACTTCTTTGAATTCAAGTGAAATAAATTGGAGGGAAACAACATACACTTTTACAATTTTCAAGAAGTGTAAATAAGGGTATAATAGGAAAAAATTTGTTGTCTTTTCTTGATTTGTCAAAATGGACAAGTAAATAGGGACATCTAAAAAAGGAAATATGGACAAGTAAAAAGGGACGGAGGGAGTAACTTCTTAACTAAGTAATTTAAAATAGTTTCATTTAATGGACTTACTAACTTATAGATTCTAGGTAAGAATTCTAATTAAAGGCGATTAGTATTAAACACTTGTTAAAATTTGTTAAATATCTTCAATCGATCAAATTTTGGTTGATTAAGTCAAATACCACCAACCAATCAAATTTTGGTTAATTAAATTAAATACTACGAACTGATCAAATTTTGGTTAATTAAAAAAGGACATGGTTATTAAAGGTAACAAATATGAATAAGTAATTCAAAAGATAAAGAGAATAATAGTCTCAAATTTCAAATTTGAACACAAAAAAAAAGGAAGTATTCAAACACAAAAATATGAAGTATCTCAATCGGAGCATACTCACAATAATCTCAATTTAGCCCCAGCTGTTCTTTATCACATAACACTTTCATTTTTTTTCAATATCAAAACACACCATCAACACAACATCAACTCATTTCTATTTTAAAGATGATTTTCAAAATGAATCTCCTATAAGTCTACCATCAACATTGCATTTCAAAAGGAATTACCCTGATAAATGTGCTCTTTTTTAAATTCTACGGAAAGTTATGCATATTCTTTATTCTTTTTTATGGGCTTATTGTTGAATTAAATCTTCAATTCCTTTTTTGTTCAAAGCAAGATCTTCTACCTTCTTAGCCTCATTAATTTTAGTGCTTTTATCTCTCATAGGGTAGATCTTCTTAGCCTCATTAATTTTAGTGTTTTTTCCTCTCATAGGTAATGAGTTCACAGATAATGTCACTAAAAATTATGTTTTAGGTTTTGAGGGTTGAAAACCTATTTTTTAGGTTTATTATATAACTAAATATTCATATGTGTTTATGAACTTGTTGGTGAAAATGAAGAGATGAAGAAGAAGAATCAGAAAGAGAGAATTCTCATTGATTATCATTCAAGTGTGTTCTTTCTGATTTGGATACAAAAGTATATATAATGAAAGCTAATAGGGAATCTTATTGTAACTAACTTCTTGATTAGAAGTTGTAACTAACTTAAGATGCCTAACTAACTAGCTTAGTAATGTTACTATTTTATCCTTCAACACTCCCCCTCAAGCTAGGTAGTGAGAAAATGTTACAAGTCCCTAGCTTGGAATTATTGCACAGTATTAAGGCCTTTGGTAAGCAAATCAGTTGGTTGATCTCTTGTTGATATATACCTTGTTGCCACCAATCCTTTGTCTATTTTTTCCCTTATAAAATGACAATCTATTTCAACGTGTTTTGTTCTTTCGTGATAGACTGAATTAGCCGCAATTTGTATAGCAGCCTTGTTGTCTGAGTAGATATCTATAGGTAGTTTCACGTTCACTCCCAAGTCTTTTAGCAGACCTATAAGCCATATTAACTCTGACACTGTGGCAACCATACTCCTGTATTCTGCTTCTGCAGAGCTCCTTGATATTGTAGTTTGTTTCTTAGACTTCCAAGCTATCAAGGATTCACCAAACTTGACTATGTAGCTTGTTACTGACCTTCTAGTATGTGGACATGAAGCCCAGTCTAAATCACAATAAGCTGTTAATGTAGTGTTCTTGTTGCTGGACATTAGAATGCCTAGACCAGGTTGGTTTTTCACATACCTCACAATCCTTAAAGCAGCATCCATGTGGGACCTTTTTGGTTGTTGAAGAAACTGACTTAAAGTATTGACCCCAAATGCTATGTCAGGTCTTGTTACAGTTGGATATAACAATTTCCCTATCAGTTTTTGGTATGCTCCTTGATCTACTAGTGGATCATTTATGTTGGAATTTTATGAGCTTCCTGATCTGATGTAATCATCAAACTGCTTGGTTGTTAACTTGACATTTGTGTCCAACGGGGTTGAAGCTGGTTTGGAACTGCTGAGTCCTGCCTCTGATATAAGTTCCAATGTGTACTTTCTCTGATGCATAAGTATACCTTGGTCAGACCTGGCAAACTCAATGCCTAAGAAGTACCTCAGTTCTCCAAGGTCTTTCATTTTGAAAGCCTGTTTTAACTTTCCTTTTGTTTCTTCCACAACTTTTAGACTGTCTCCTGTAACTAGCATGTCATCCACATATACAAGAATAATCACCATTCCAGATACATCTTTCTTAATAAACATAGACTGATCATAATCACTTTGTCTAAACTTTAGCTGCAATAGTGCCTCAAACAATTTAGTATTCCACTGCCTAGGGGCTTGTTTCAATCCATATAGCGACTTCACAAGTCTGCATACTTGCTTCTCCCCCTGGCTTGTGAACCCCTGTGGCATTTCCATATATATTTCATCAAACAAGTCCCCTTGCAAGAATGCATTAAATACATCCATTTGATGTACATGCCACTGATTTTGTGCAGCTAATGTCAACACAGACCTAACAGTCTTCATCTTTACTACAGGAGAAAATGTCTCCTGATAGTCAATTCCTTCTTGTTGGTTGTAGCCTTTAGCCACCAGCCTTGCTTTAAACCTTTCTACCTCTCCTGTGGATTTATATTTTACTTTGAATATCCATTTGCACCCTATTGGAGTTTTTCCTTCAGGAAGAGTCACTATGTCCCAAGTATGATTGCTTTGTAATGTTTCAATTTCAGACTTCATAGCTTCTATCCATCTTGGATCTGTGGCAGCTTCTGCGTAAGACTTTGGTTCTACATTGTTTGAAAATGCAGCTATGTAGGCACTATACTTGTCTGATATCTTATCATAACTCATGTAGTTTTGAATACCATAGCCTGAACCCTTATGAATGTTGAGAGATACAAAATCTTTCATCCAAATAAGTGGTTTACTGCTTCTTGCAGATTTCTATTTTGTTGATTGTGATCAATAGGTGGTTGTACAGATACCTGCAGTGGCTCTTCATTCAACCCAGCCCTTAGCTCACCATTATGTTGATCTTCCTCTCTAGTGTCATCATTTGTTGTCCTTGACCTTCCTTCAACACTTGTACATTGTTCAGACTGGTAAATAGGAATGCTGGACCATTGAGTTGAATGATCTAAAGTGGAATGAGTATCTTTGAACACAGGATCTGATGTCTTTTCTTTGATAAATGGAAACACTGTTTCATTGAATATTACATCCCTGTTAACAAAAAATACTTTATCAGTTAAATCATATAAAATATAGCCTTTCTGGACCTCTGAATATCCCATATGTACAGAAATTCTAGATCTTGATCCAAGCTTATCATGTTGATTTGTCACTCTAGCAAAGCATAAACATCCTAGTACTTTTAGATGAGAAAATGAAGGGTCTTTGTCATAGAGTTTGCTAAAAGGTGTTTTACCCTTTAACACTGAACTAGGTAGCCTGTTTATCAAATATGCTGCAGCCAGGACACAATGTCCCCAAAATTTTATAGGTATATGAGCTTGAAGCCTGATGGCCCTAGTTACTTCCAAGATATGTCTATGTTTCCTCTCAGCCACTCCATTTTGTTGGGGTGTGTACACGCATGTAGTTTGATGAATAATTCCTAGTTGTTTAAACAAATGATCACAAATTGAGTTAATGAACTCAGTGCCATTATCAGTTCTAACTATCTTTACTGTTTTATCAAAATGATTTCTAGTATAATTCATAAAGTATTGAAATGAAACACAAACATCAGACTTCTGTCTCAAAAGAAACAGCCATGTATATCTTGAGTAATCATCTACAATTGTTAAGAAATATCTGTGTCCATCATATGTATTAGTTTTGTAAGGACCCCAAAGGTCTACATGAATCAATTCAAACCAACTATTGCTTTTTATACTACTAGTTTGAAATGGTAATCTACACTGCTTAGCACAGGGACAAACTACACAATCTCCTATTTGACTTCTAATAGTAGAAAGATCAGTAGCAAACAATTTGTGCAATATTGAAGTAGATGTATGTCCTAATCTTTTGTGTCAAAGACTCATATCTACTTTGATATTTGAAACACCAGTAGACTTTTGAGCAGCTAAGCTGATATGTCTTCTTGCATCCTTACTCAGTAGCCAATATAGCCCATTCTCCTCTTTACCAATCTCCTTCACCTTCCCAGTGAAGAGATCCTGCAAGACAAAAAAGTCAGGAAAGAAGGAAGCAAAACATTGTAGCTCTCTTGTTAGTTTTGAAACTGAAAGCAAATTGAACTTAAACTGTGGTACATACAACACATTAGAAACAGTACTCTTATAAGATATAACACTTCACCCAGTGTGTGTAACCTGTGTTTCATCCCCATTAGGCAGTTGTACAGTTCTATGACTGCCTATTTTATTGATTGACAGTTTACTTAGCAACTCTAAGTTTGAAGTCATATGATTAGTTGCTCCTGTATCCACAATCCAAGTAGGATTGTGAGATACTGTCATAGCCATAGAGTTAGCCATACCTACAGTATTTGCAGCTGTGTTAGATACAGGATCATTTTTAACTTGAGGACTGTGTTGAGTTAGCAACTGCACTATGTGATTATATTGCTCTTGTGTGAAACAACTAGCATCCACCTGACTTAGCTTGGACTGAATTTGATCCATGCTACCTGTACTCTGACCCTGACTATGCACATTTGTATTGGTACCATATGTGAACTCTGATTGCGATTTATGTGGACCTTCAGCATGTGTTACCTCAGTTCTTGGGCTCTTTTGCAATCACATTGTAAGCTGTACTTCCACCTTCAAAGGATTTTTTCTTCTTGTACTTGAACTCTGGTGGATATCCCACTAATTTCCAACAATTTTCCTTGTTGTGTCCTCTTATTTTACACACCTCACAATATAGATGAGGGTTCCTTGTGAATCTTTGACCTCCACCTGTTCTGCTGTACATAGCCACTTCATAGTTGCTCGAGTGTGTCATTGGGTTTGGACCCAACACTCCAGCTGTAGCTGACACAGACCTCTGGCTTTCATCACTCACTACCATGGCATAAGCCTGATTGATAGAGGGTAATGGGCTCATGAGCAATATTTGACTTCTTGCTTGATTATAAGAGTCATTTAGCCCCATCAAGAACTGAAACAGTTTCAACTTTTGCAGGTGTATTATGAACTCTTTCGACTTCTCACATTCACAGCCTGGTGGTGGTACCAAGGCCTCAAACTCTTCCCAAAGTGTCTTGAGTTTGGAGAAATAGACAGATACAGAGTTAGTGCCTTGAGTTAGTGTGGCTATCTCCTTATGCAAATTAAAAGTTCTTGAACCATCTATCTTGGTGAACCTTTCTTGTAGATCTTGCCACACTGCTCTTGCAGTGGAAGCATACATTATGCCCCCAAGTAAACTCTTAGAAACAGAGTTCATTAACCAAGATTGCACAATGGCATCAACTCGTTCCCATTGATTCCACAGATTTTCACTATACATTTCTTTATTACATGAACTATCTACCATTCCCAGTTTATTTCTACCCAACAAAGCAATACGCATAGATCGAAACCAAATTGCATAATTCTCCATACCTGTCAGCTGGAAGGAAATGATTTGATTTCCACTAACATCTGATGGAGATAAGAATAGTGGGTGATTATAGTCAATTTCTTGTGTGGGAACAGCTCGATTTACATTTGCTATTGGCTCATCTTGAGCTCTATCGTCTCCAGCCATTTTTCCAGAGATTTGCTTAATTCTTTTACTTCTACACTTGAACGAACCAACACTTGATTAACGGAAGCAACTAGCACTGACTTGTAATTGAAATCAGCCTTCAGCAGAGTAAGATCTTCTGCTCTGATACCATGAACTTGTTGGTGAAAATGAAGAGATGAAGAAGAAGAATCAGAAAGAGAGAATTCTCATTGATTATCATTCAAGTGTGTTCTTTCTGATTTGGATACAGAAGTATATATAATGAAAGCTAATAGGGAATCTAATTGTAACTAACTTCTTGATTAGAAGTTGTAACTAACTTAAGATGCCTAACTAACTAGCTTAGTAATGTTACTATTTTATCCTTCAACACCATGTTTTTTAATAAATTTAATCTTGACGAAATTCACTATTTTATGTATCAAATAGACTTCACAATAACCAAGTTTGCAGTACAAAATTGAAATCAATATTTCTCTCACCAACAAAGAATTGAAGGTCATTGAGATAATTGTGGTGTCCGGACCAGCTTGCACGCAGGGGCCGAGCCACCTTATTATACTAATTAAGGGGGTTCATCCGGCTGAAAATTATATTATGTATACATAGTTGAAATAATTTTTATGTATATATAAGTTTTATGTAGATATAGTCTTATTGAAAATTCTGACTCCGCCACTGCTTGAGCGTACGTCGACTAATTACATGAGATATCTGTTATTGCCACCAGCATCCACAAAGGTTTAGGTGATCTAATTTCTAGCTTAAGAAAGACGCAGTTAGCTACTAAAGTAACCACTGTAGTTCTTACACGTCTATCTAAGTTGCTGATGATGATGATGTTGATGTTGATGATGACGACGACAATGACAATGATGACGACTATGATCTAGGTACTAGGTGAGTTGATTCATATCTTCTGTCAAATAACTTCATGCAATATCTTATTTTAAGTGGTTAGGAATTACAATAATCAATCAACCGAATCATAAATTTGGACCATAGAGGTCGACGATTCTCCTCATCTTCGATACTGCTGAACAACTGAAGTAGTACAGAGAAAGTCTACAAGAGGCAAACATTCACCATAGTTGGATGAAGGAATTTGTATCCTTAAATGTGCATGAAAATGTTCCTTCCAAATATATCTTCTATGATCATTTAACTCCAAAATATCAATCTTATCTTGCTACTTTCTCTAATGTTGTTGAACCTACATCTTATGGAGAGGCTGTGATTTGTGAAAGACCGAAGAGATAGATGCATTGGAGAGTAATCAAACATGAACCATTGTTCCACTTCCTCATTATAAAAGATCTATTGGCTGCAAGTGGATATACAAAGTAAAGTTTAAGTACTCAGAATTTCATTCATGTTTTTCAGTAAATATCTGCATATACTTGTATTGGGATACTTATTAATTGATTGGGTGTTAACACAATTCAAACACGAATCAACAGGAATATGGAAGTGTAGTTCATCAAAACTCTCAATTTGAACAATGGAAGCAGAGGTTTATCCATATAGCAATACAAATTAATGCTATATGAAATAAGAAAAAGAGCAAACAGAGATATGCATCACTGTTGGTAATGTTCAAATTGACATAAACACACAATTTAGAAATAGAATCGCAAGTGATTCAAACACTTCACTTTTTGTGGCAGGAATAAGAGGACTATTATCTGCAGCTGACGCTGATTACCTTCTTGGTGAATGAAGTTGTGCAACTCAAGTTGCCGAAGCAATCTGATGCTCTAAATGGAGAAGTCTCTCTAGATGACCAAGCTGGTAATCAACGTCATACTGCAGATAATAGTCCTCTTATTCCTTCAACAGGCCGAGACAGCTCCATTAGCTCTCTTGTTCACTCCCCCTGGTCTGATTACGGGGCTATTACATCTTTGAATCGTAGCTTTCGCTTAATAATAAGGAGTGTGGAAGTTTACAGACTGTGTCATCAACATGGGGTGGTTGAACATTGGGTTTAGTTTTCTTGCTATCTACTTGAATGGGAAGATTTTTTTATCCCAGTCATTGTCATTGGATGCATGTACCATCAGTGAATCCCAATGAATGCTTTGTGTTCTCAGATGAGGAGTTTTTTGCAGTTAGGACAGAGCTTCTTGTGTTTGGAAAGGAGATTTTGTCCATGTCATTTATCGTTACAGTATAAACACTTGGTCATCTGGAATGCAAATGAATGCACCAAGGTGTTTGTTTGGCTCTGCCAGTTTTGGGGAGATTGTCATTCTATCTGGTGGTTGTGACTCACGGGGTAATTTACTTAGAGCAGTAGAACTTTACAATTCTGAGACTGGAACATGCAAGATTTTACCAAGCATGAAAAAGCGGTGTAAGATGTGTTCTGAGGTATTTATGGATAGAAAGTTTATTATTTTTTCTATGTTGTCTTTGAAGTTTTGATGATTTAACAAACTTTGGACCTGATCCCAGACGAACCTGAGAGTTTCATACTTGTAAAAAGATAGTTTTCCAAGAGCTGCAGCCTGCTGTGATTGGTGCACATCTTTTGGCAGAACAACAGACTCTCATCCAATGAGAGTGCTCCAAGGATTTGTGTTCATCTTATATTAGTCTTTTCTTCAACAACAAAAAATAGTTTTTGAATCCAAACAAAACTCACAAGCGCAAAAAGGCAAGGCCATTCTCTCAAGAAATATTATTTGGAAGAACAACGCAGGACCTAATAGAGTTATCATTGTTCTTAGTTTTCCTCTAGGTTTATATTTCTGTGCTTATCATGTGTAGATCTATTCCTTTGTTATAAATTAGATCGGATGCTTGTCTGAGTTTTTTAGCTTTGAGTCACATTAACTAGAGTTAGTCAGTCGAATCTTCTATATTCCAGTCGAGCGTCTTTTCGTTTTCTTTGTTTGATGTTCTTTTGGGTAGAGTTGCCTAAAAGTATCAACTAGAGTTAGTTGAAGTGTGGATGCAGTAGAGTTGATGTTTGTTTCTTGTCTTATCCTTGATATCTGAGTTGGTGGCTAGAGTTAGCCAGTTGGGTTCTTGAAGTCTAGATCGACTGAAGCTAGTTGGTTTAGTGGGCAATAGAGTTATTGCTTAGTTCTTTTGCTTGTAGTAGAGTTTCAGGGATCAAGAGTTTAATTTCTAGATTACTAGAGATTTGTAATCTGAAGCTTTGCTCCTTTATAGTTAATTGAGTTTGGGTTGAAATCCTGTGAAACAGGTCGTGGTTTCCTCCTCTATTGAGCAAGGGGGTGTCCACTTAAAACTTTTCTGTGTGTTTTACTTCCAGATTCTTACTTTCTGCATTATAATTTGGTAAAGGGACCTGGTCCATTAACTATTAGTGGACGCATACATTCTATCAAAGTTTTATGTAATTGGAGGCAATGGAGGAACAGAGTTATCAAAGGTAGTAATGACTTGTGGAAAGGAATATGATCTGGAACAGGAAAATTGACTGAATTTTCGAACATGTCTTCTGTCTGAGCTAAATCTAAGGGTGATACGCCTGCTACATCTGAAGAACCTCCTTTGGTGGCAGTTGTAAATAATGATTGCATGCTACTGTTTATGCTAACATGGAGGTGAGGAAGTATGACAAGCAAAATAAAGCACAGGTTACCATGAATGGTTGGGATTTGGCTTTTAGAGCTTGTGGTGATAGGTTAATTGTAATTGGAGAGCCTAGAGCCATTGGTGTAGGGTATTTCGAAGTGAATTCATGGGTTCAAGTGAAGGACCCCCTCAGTGGAACTTGCTTTGACGAAAGCGATCGATGCTTTGTGTATAACTGTCCTGTTGTAGGTTGCTGATCATGTGATATTCACTAGTCGAGACAGAATGAGTTTCTGGGATTCTTTCCAATCTCTATCTCTGTTACACAGTTTCATCATATGACTTCATCTCGAACTTTAACCTCAAATTCCCATGAGAATGCTGGTTAAAGTTTTTCATGTCTCTTTTCTCTGCCATTTAATCATAAGGCTTATGTATACCCCAAGGATAAAAGCAAACTGGACTACATTCCCATGCGTCGCTATCTCTTCCTTCTTCAGAAAACTGCTCACTGAGATACGTAAACTGGACTACATTCCCATACGTCTTGATTTCAAAAACTAATAAACTGATTCCAAATCCATCATTTTGATTTGAGTCGTTGAACAGTCTTTACTTTCTAGCACAAACACAACCAATCCATCATTTTGATCTGAGTTGAAGCCCAAATCTCCAACACCTTTTTTGTGATGAATTAGAATACTTCCAGCTTTAGGCACCTTTTTGTGAGGACTCATATTGTGGCTGGCATAGTCTATGCATCCGATGCTAGTGATGTACGTATGGATAGACTTGCAAGAAAGGTTTAACAAAATTGATGGTTCACAAACGTATAATCTACATTAGGAAATACTCCTTTTATTACGGATGTGCAATCTGTATCTGTGTATCTACAGAGGTTGAAACTGTATCAGTTTCTAATGGGCTCAATTATACATATACTCACAAAAACAGTATGATCAATTCTGCAGGATGCTAGAAAACAAGAAGACTATCGTACCCTCAGCTACATCAAACAACTCAAGCTAATATGTTACAAATGAACTCAGACAACAACAGATTCATGTAGTGAACATTGCAGTACAACATAAGTCTTCAAGAGGCAAACATCTACCTAGTTTATGAGATTCTCATCACTGGTTACAATCTACAACCAGAGAGTATGATTACTGGTAAACGAATAGGAAAGCTGTTATACCTCACAGTAACAAGGCTTGATATATGATTGTGAGATTCGTTAATTTTCAAAATTCTTTATGTTTTGAACTCTCTTCTGTTTTTTTGTCAATACAGCAATGCTTCTTCACTCTTCTGTTGGCCTCATTTACTTTTGGTTTTGGAGTCGATGAAACAATTTTTTTTGCTACATCAGTTGAGATTCTTACAAGTTACTTCACCCATGCCATAGTAATTTTAATGGAAATCTGCATTATAGCTTCAGCAAACAATAGTTTAGAATTTGCAATCGATAACAATGAGTGGGATTCTTCACTTCAAAGATTTGCAATATATTGGATGAATTTGAGTGAACAAAATCTTATCATAAAATTAAACAGTTCCCGAAAGGTTATCAACTAGATATTTCGGTGAAACAAAAGCTAAGGGTGTACAAGCACTAAATTCATTCCAGTTTGAACAAAATTACCCTAAGGAAACTAGACTTTCGACATAACTATAAATGCCTTTGATGTAGTTTTCCTTAGGAAGCCCCATGATTTTTAATTCCCTCCAACTCTTTCTCGTGACATCATAACACAAACAAGCACCACCCGACTTGAAGATGACGACGAATACAATCTCCCCATCACGGGACATAACGGATGATACGAATCCAGGCTTCATAGGGTTCCGTATTGAGGGAAGGCGAATGATATGTCTCTCCCATTTTCTTTGTGGAGTCTGGTCAAAAATCCATAAGTCAAGGTATCCACCTACCCATTTTCTGTAATTTATGACCTCTAATTTACCCTTCACCTCTATCAACTCATAGTAGTTCGGTGACTCATGAGATGAGTTCCACAATGCAATAGTTTCACATTTTTCAGATTTAATATCAATTGCAGCTATAGCACCATTAATAAGCTGATATATAACTCCACTAATGCAGACACTAGGCTTAAAATACGGAATAGCAAAGGAAATGTTTTTATTCTCTCTCCATGATTTGTCTATGCCTAAAGTGAAAACCCAGTGTCTTTCTTTGTACCTTGAAAAAACTTTGAACTTCTTTTCTTCAGGCTCAAAACCTAATGAATAGTTACAAGAAGAAAATTCTCCATCTATGTTGGGAAGAAATCTTACTTCTCTTGTACTCGGATTGAAAATTGCAGCAGGTCGGGTAGATAATGAGTCCCACATGCAGCATAAACCATTAACGCAATTCAACCGAGAATAATATGCAAGGCCATGGAGGTAGAGGTAATTATATCTCGAAATTTGCAAAAAAGGGGCCGAGTCTTTTTCATCTTCTCTTTGCTCAGCCGTGAAAAAAATTGATTCCCATTTTTCGCGCAGAATGAATTTTGTTCCGCCAGAACGGCTCATAGAACGACAAGTATGGATATTCACAAAATCTAATTCCGAGACAAGAGATGTACAAAATTTTGTACTACACTTGAATCGCAATAAAGATTTAACCGGAAGCCATGAAAATATTTCAAACATAATTTCTTCAGGAATCAATAAATTCATCTTATGATTCGTATTTGCACGTTGTTGTGTTTTTTTTAGGTCTAGAACAATTTCATTATAGAATGTATATTTATCAGTTCATTTATATTGAGGTTTAATGACTTTAGGACTCTTTTTTTTCCGCTCTCTAAAAATAGTACTAGTACATTTTTTCTATTAGAATTAGGAGAAAAAGGGTAAAATTATTGATCTGAAATACAACTTCTTCCAAGGAGTCCACTTAGGATTAGTTTAGACTTAAACGGTTACTATCACTTTAGGTTTAGAAGTCTTTTACCAAACCATTACGTAGCTTTAATTAAATTCGTTTTATATTATTAATTTATTGATCAATATTGTAGAGGTAGATTATGCAATGTTCAAAGTAAATAGAAATTCTCTTCTCATATACGATTTTTTTTTTTTTGCTATTGGGTATATAATTATGTAGATTAATACAGTATTATTTATAATCATACATTGATTATTGTATAATTCTCTTTATATCTTTTAAAATATGTAATTTTATTAATTATTTATTGTCAATATCTATATAATCTATCTATATATAATAGGAGAAGTAATAAGTATCACATGTTAGCACCACATAATTTCTTAGATTTATATACAATTAAAATTAATTATTTGTAGTTAATTTAAATAATACATTACAATGTAAAAAAAATTAAAAATTTAAAGCATTTAAAAAAAATTAATGTGATATATTTCAATACAGTATAAAAGTCGTATAATTTTAAAGCATTATTTAACTGATATATAAAATCGTAAAAATAATTTAAAGTTACCTTAAAATTTAAATTAACATCAATTGAAATAAAATATTATATAAATATTTTAAAAACTTTACATAAGGTTTATTATAGAAACATATAAATATTTTAAAAACTTTACATTAGGTTTATTATAGAAACTTCTATTTATATATTTTTTTAAAATAGTAACCAACTAAAAAATGTTATTTACTCGCTTATAAAAAAACGAAGTACTATTCAAATTTAACTAATCAAAACAAATAAAAATTAACTAATCAAAACCAAAATCTAAAAAAAATAAAAATTTCTGTATTTTAAATTTTAGGTGGAAAAAAACTCCAAAATCTAAACAAATAAAGCCACACAAATAAAAATAGTAATATATGAAGCCAAATAGTTAGGGATTACAGTTATCTTAAAAACGGTAATAGAGTACGCTTTTTTTTCTTTCAATTAAATAGAAATAAAAATTGCAAAGGGCGATTATTAATTTTATTCAAAAAAAAAGAAAAGAAATGCACCAAGGTTAGTCTGTGGAGAATTTTAAGGAACAATTTCAATCAGTAGAGAATTTTAAGGAATAATTTCAAATTTTAAAATTAATATAAACACTAAAAAATAAAAGTAAAAGTACAAACATAATAATAATAATAATAATAATAATAATAATAATAATAATAATTTAAATTTCCTACGTATGATGAAAATTAATTTAGATATGTTCATGAATTTAAAATTTTATTGAAACATATACATAAAAAGAGGATAAAATAAAATTAAATGCATGATTTTAATAATTATAGAATAAAATCAAATTTTAATAATCAAAGAATAATTAAATATAAATCCTTTTACAATTAAAAATCACACAACCTTTTTCAGTTTCAAAAGGAAGTTACACACGTTCTTATATGTTTCAGATCCTATACTTTTGAAACTGTATTTCCACAAAATATAAAATCGCATTTCTAAAATTCATTTGTTTACATCTACTTGAATTTTAAATTATTGTTAATTGTTTTTCAATTATATATATATATATATATATATATATATATATCACACACTTCTAACCAAAAATATTACTACCAAATAATCAACAAAAAATTGACATTTGTAGGACAAACCTCCGAAAGATTTGTATTTTAAAAATAGAATTTTATTTTTTTTGAAATAACAAATGCAATTGGTTTTCCATTTTAAACTTAAAAATAAAATAAAAAATGGATTCTAAGTTGAGAATAAATTTACAAATAAACCAATTATGTATAGTTTATTAGTTTAGAGTTAATGTAGCTATTTTAAATTTGAATTAAGATGTAAACATTTTCAACTATTTAATTTTTATAATTAAAAAATAAACACTTAAATACATATGTTTTTAAAAAAATGATTTGTTACAAATATATATTACCAAATTCACAAGAAATGATTTATCCATCTTAATTGAGCTCACCAAAAGTATAAACATTGGAAGAAGATTAAATTTGATGAGAATAATAATAAAAAAAACTGTGTAAGAAGAGTTAATTCTGCTCTTTTTTTTTCTTAAAATAAAAATAAAAAGAATAGAAAAGAGTCATATTAACTATGGTAACATTCTAATTGAGTATTGCAATTCAGTAATTCATATGGTTACTGTGTGTTACGGATAATGCTTTTCACTTAATTTTTATTTTTTTATGTTTCCGTTATATTATATTTTAAATTTTGAAATCAATTCATCTAAAAAAAATAATTGTTAGTAAAGTGTAAACTAGAGAGGAAATATAGGAAAAGTCAGTTTTTTAATAGGAGTTTCAGTTAACTCTTTGTTTTGTTTCTATTTCGTTTTTATTTTATTAGTTTTTGTTAAATTATAATTAACAGTTTTTAGTATATTACTTTTTTGTTAAATTTTAATTTATAAATTAAAATTATTTGAATTATAGAATTTTAAATTGAAAGTAGAAATTTTTTAATCAATTTACCTATATTTAGGAATTCACCACTTCCCTTAACTCAAAATTAAAAAAGTTAATAATATTTACATAAATTTAAAACTGATCCACTAATTTTAAAATAATTAACTGCAATTACATGTATGTTTTTTTTTTGCAAAACATAATTTTGTAATATTTATTTTTTACAAATTTTTATTTTAAATAAATAATATTTTAAGTTAATTTTATTTTTAATAATAAATACTATTTTTATGGGAAATTATGGTGCATATGGTTGCATTGCTATCTATTTTAAATAAATTATTAAATATTACAAATCTGTAATTTATAATTAAAAAAACATGTCATAATTTTTTAAACATAAAAAAAACAATTTTATTTTCCTTTTCCTTGAAAAGATGATGATTTGAAAGTGACCTTATTAATCTCAACAACATTCTTTTTCTGTGATAATAGAATGTGGATGATACTTATATTTATTAACTTTATCTAATTAATATTAAAAATAATATATTAATTATTTATATAATTTTCAATACTATGATAAGATATACATATTTACTAAAGAACAAAAACATAGTTAAAAAATATAAATAAATCTAAAAATCCATAAAATAAAAGGATAGGTTTATAGTAGATTAAATGAATAGAAGATGATCCGTTATTTCATCATTTTACTTTTTTTTTGCACTAAAAATAATTTATTTTTATATTGGTATAGTAATTTGATAACTTATTTTTAATTGTTAGTAAAGTGTGAACTGGAGAGGAATATAAGGCAAGTGAGTTTTTAAATAGGAGTTTCTGCTAACTCTTTGTTTTGTTTTTATTGTATTTTTTGTTAAATTATAATTAACTGTTTTTAGTATATTACTTTTTTGTTAAATTTTAATTTATAAATTAAAATTATTTGAAGTATGGAATTTTAAATTGGAAGTAGAAAAATCTTAATCAATTTACATATATTTTAGGAATTCACTACTTCCTTTTAACGTAACCCAAAATTAAAAAGATAACAATATTTACATAAATTTAAAGCTAATCCCACTAACTTATTTTAAACTGATTCACTAATTTTAAAATAATTAACTGCAATTACATGCATGTGTTTTTTTTTGAAAAATATAATTTTGTAATATATTTTTTTATAAATGTTTATTTTCAAATAAAGAATCTTTTAAGTTAATTTTATTTTTTAATAATAAATATTATTTTTATGGGAAATTATGGTGCATATGGTTGCATTTCTATTTATTTTAAATAAAGTATTAAATATTACAAATCTGCAATTTATAATTAAATGAAAAACTGTCATAATTTTTTTAACATTTTTTTTTGAAAAAAAATATTTTACTTTTCCTTTAAGAGATAATGATTTGAAACTAACCTTATTAATCTCAACAACATTCTTTTTTCTTGATAATAGCATGTTGATGGTACTTATAATTTATTAACTTTATCTAATTAATAAATTAATTATTTATATAAAAAATTTAATACTATGTTAAGATATACAAATTTACTAAAGAACAAAAACATATTTAAAAATCTAAACAAATCTAAAAATCTATAAAATAAAAGAAGAGATTTATAGTAAATTAAAGGAATAAAAGATGATCCGTTTTTTCATCTCTCAGTTTTTTTTTTTTTGCACTAAAAATAATTTATTTTATGTGATATAGTAATTTGATAACTTATTTTTATGTGGTATATATTAATTAATATACTTATAGTACTTTTTTTAAAAAAATTGATCACCAGAATTCATTATTGTGTACATCCTTATTTTATGCAATTATTTGATTAAATGAAAATCATCTTATTTTGCATGATTGAACAAGAAATGAGTGTGCTAAAGAGATTGTGCAATACTTTGTAAATTATATTTAGATTTTAGCTAAAAAGTATAGTCAATAATTTTAATACTAGGTTTTAGATTGATCTATAAATTTAAAATTTAATTAATTAGCACAAGTTGTTTAGTGTTTTTGAAGAACGTATCATCTTGTAGGATTTCCAAGAAATTCTTCGATTGCACATATATTAGGGTAAAATTTTTGTCAGCATTAATTGTATATATAATATTTTTAATATTATATATGATTATACATGTACTTTTGTTACTCAATAATAATTCGTATTATTTATTTCTAAATTTTACAATATCCGCGCAACGCGGGATACACTTACTACTTCCTCCGTCCCATTTTATATGAGGTACTTTGATTTGGCACAAACTTTAAGAAAAATGGAAAGACTCTACAATGGTTCGAAAATACCCTTATTAATAATTAGTGTAAAAGAAAGAAAGAATATAATAAAGTGGTGAAAAGAAAGAAAAAATTATGACAAAGTATTGAAAAAAATGTTTAAAGTACTGTTGACTGTTAGAAAAAGAGAAAAGTATTTGTACTTTACTACATTTCAATAACTTTTTCTTAAATTAAAAGAGTGCAACTATTGAAATAATGAGATTCAAGAAGGGTAAAATAGGGATAATGTCATTAAATATTTACCAAATAAGGAAATTTGTCATTCTTTTTGGGACTGACCAAAAAAGAAAGTGAGTCACATAAATTGGGATAGAGGGAGTAGTTATCAATAGAACTAGAACATTTTCAAAGTACACTTTTACCTTCCTCTTAGCATAAGATACATTTTTTTAATCTTAAAAAGAAGAATATACTTAAATTAAAGAGGAACATATTTTTAAGGATATTTTTTATCTTGAAAGTTTGAGGTTATTTAATTAACGTGATACACACGTGTTTTGCATGTACACTTAACTATGTCTATGAAAAGCTTGAAGATTTTTTGAAATATTGATTGAACTTTTTACTTTTTATTTAAAAGATTGTACAGTAGAAAAAATCTTTTATTTATTCATAATAGGTAAGAACTCTTAATACTTAGTACTTTAAAATTGACTAAATTTTTGCTTCTTAAATCTTTCTTTAGTTGAAATAACTTAAAAATATTTATGATTTCAAAATCGATTAGAGTTTTATCACTTTAATTTTATAATCTACGGTTAATAACAAATCGAACCACGTTTTATATTTGATTGACAAAGGGAGTATTACTAATTTACAATTAGTCTATTATTACTATTTACTACCAAAAGAGATTAAATACACAAATACATGAGTTATCCATTACAAATAATATGTTGCTTGCAAGTTGCAACAAAGTTTCTGTTTTCCAAATGATGTGGCATACTATGTTTGCTACAAAAACTTGTATAAAAAATTTGATTGATTTTTTTAATTCCTTAAAAAATAAATTTAATATTAGCCAGAAAATTATGATTTAACAGTGCACTCATGATAAATATAGGAATAACCGCTTCACAAGCTACATATACCACCCTTGAGACCAGGGTTCAAATCCAACTAATGCCCTTTTCCATTGTTTTTATTTTAAGTTTCAACCAAAGTCCTTTTTCATTGTTTTTAATCTCTATACCTCAGGGTAAACTGATTTAGCAGGTTACCTGCTGATTCTATAGCCTCAGGGTCGGTGTCTCCCACCTCAATAGTGTTTTTGGGGTTTGGTTTTCCTGGGTTGAAACTATGATGTTAGAGCTAGCCACCACCCTAGGTGATTTCTTTCAACTTAACTAAAGCATTTGGTTGATTGAGTAATTTGCTGCCTACTTTCCCGTGCTCGTAGGATGTAGCAAGTTCGGATAGGCTATCTAGGTGTGCATAAATTGAATCAAACACCACTCTTGATAAAAAGACAATTATTCCTTTAGGAACCACAATTATGGCTTTTTCCTCCTAGAGAATTGGTAATTCCAAATAGGATTGATTGACAGATTAAAAATGACTGGACCAAATTGAGTAGCTAATAGCAAATTGCTTTTTGTTGGAAATATTTTAGTAGCCTATAAGAACAGTCATAATACATTAGAGAATGTTTTTGGTATGGAGAAAAATATTTTATGGAAAATAAGTTTCTTAAAAATATTCATAAATGATTCTGAAATTGAATAAGTTGAGATTAGTGTTGAAATTGTTTTCCTATTGGTGTGATATTATTGATATGACAATAAATAAGTGATTTTACTATTCAATTAAGCTAGTGATCATTTAAGAAATTTACATTATAAAAATGAACAATTTGTTATGAATCTTTAATTCAATGTTTAGACCTAAATAGAACGCAACCAATCCAAATGATTTATATAGTTGATTAATTAGTTATCTTCGCATTCCCTTTTAATTAAAAATATAATTTTCGACTCCAATTTAATGATGTGATAGCTGTGAAAAAAAATTAAAAATTAATTTGTTTAGAACTTAACTCACTCTAAATAAAACCCTATTCTTGAATAAGTTGAAATCACCTATACAAATTTTCATTATTTTATATAAGCTAAATGTATTACTTATTAATAAAATTTACCATGAATTGACAAAATTTATGTTGATGATCTAATTTATTGTAAATCACCTCTCTCCATAGCACTTGTGGTGCTTTGATCCAACTTTCACTCTGTTACATACAAGGCAAGCTAAAAAGTTACCATTCTTAGTACTATTACTTGTATTAAGAGATTTATAACCAATTAACTTTTCTTCTTTATTTAGTTTAGTAAATAAAAATAATTTTTTAGTCACAAAGATTGGACAATGTCAGAAATTATAATTAGAAATTTTGAAATTAAATTCACTGATATTACTATCATAAAAAGACACAAATGCATAAGACACAGACATGACCAAATCATCACACGCATAACACTGACGTTGAACGTCATGAAACATTTGGAATAACTTAAAACTGAACAAGAACATAAGAGACTTAAATGAAAAAAATCGGTGATTCCACACTTGGAAACATCGAGTTTAGTAAGCAGCAAGAAAGAGTTTGCAATTTCTACTAAGGTTGCATCACTAACATATCTGTAACCATCTACGATTAGAGACTTCAAAGATTCTCTATGTCGCTCAACTAATTTTGAAACTGATATGTCTGTAACACTGATACACTCACTTAAATTCACCGCCATCAAATTAGATTTACATCTCTGAACAAAAGAGAGAAGTCCCTCATCAGTTATACGAAGAAGCCCATTCAGCTCTAGATGAGTTAATTTGTGATATAGTCTACGTAGTACATCAATGGTAGTATTGCCTATTCCAGGACATTTTCGAATAGCCACAAATGCAAATGGATTGCAATAAGGAACCGCCGAAGGGATTGCATAGTGAAAGTCTTTCACACCAAAAAGCATTTCGCCAAGGAAAGACTCTTTAATTTCGTACTACATTTCAAAAGTATACCATAAAGCCTAGCTTGGGTAATCAGGTGACATTCCTCTAACTGAAAGCTCTAAAGTGAGACTAAAGCTTTGACACAAGCAACCAATCCATAATCTGAAAGCACACGTCTTTTTAGGATGCAAATTAGCTTTAGATTCGGACAACCTTTACATGTAACTCGAAGACCCAAATTATTGACTCCATAGTAGGCACTTATTAAAAGAGCCTCCTGCTTTTGTAGACGATGATTATTACCCAAGACCCATAAATCCCTCTGTTCTACTCTTTGGCGATCGGTAAGAGATAGATGTGTCAGTGCAGTTCCATAATGTGAGATAATATCTAGAGAGATGTCGTTTATGTTTAGTTCCACGAGTTTTACTCTTGTTAAAACATGACCAATTAAGTAAAAGAGATCCACAATTCCTTGATCCCCAATGAGTAGACAATTTTTTAATCCAACATGCTTAAGGTTCGAGCAATATTCACCCACAATTTTAAGAGACTCATTCCCAATATATGAACAATCATTTATCGACAAAGAGTTAAGATTGATTGAGACAATTCTTTGCTATATCTAACAAAGACTTATTAGTAATTCTTGGGCATTGGAAAAGATCAAGATTCTCTAACATATGACACCCATGAACAATCTCAAATAGGCCTTCATCATCAATAGTAGACACACTCCACGAGGAAAGTTTCCTGAGAGTAGGGCCCATTTTCACTATGTCAAAAAAAGGGAAGAAAAACTTATAGTCTAACTAGTAATTTTGTTCAAGAGGAACAACCCCTTGTGTAAAAAGATATATCAACATTATTTAAAAAAAACTATTTAGATTATATGCTAGAAATTGAAATTTCTAAATAATAAAGGTATAAGAAGAGGACAAATCAAAAGTTATTAATACAAAATATGGTGGTGATCACTTAACCTTTAGATAATTGTACTGTTTTTTGCTCTGTTAAGTGTTTTTGGCAATTTGAAGATTCTGAGGTTTCATATATCCCGTTGATCCTAAAGGCCGCAACACTTTGCTCTTCTCACGAAAAGCGCTAAAAATCCCTCGAGTCACAGTTGCCATGAATTTGGTTGAGACAACTCTTGAGGATACCATATTTATCCGGGGAGATCCATATTTCTTGATGCTTAATGATCGACCAAGTGCTTCTTCAACATGTAGATATCTCATTTTCCCGGTCCGTGCCTCCTCTTCCCGGTTAATATGATGTCCACCAGGAAACTTACTGTGTTTCTTTGGTTGCACAGTACTTTGACAAATCTTTTCAAAGGCAGGTAACCTAGGTCCCTCATAATGCACATTTTCTAGTCCACTTGATGAAAACATTATCCCTTTTTCAATATAATATTCTTCACAACTCCAATCCACTGGTGCATCAACATGATATCCAATCGTGCAATATCTGAAAGGAATAGAAATTGGCAGAATATTTTTAAAACAAGAAGAGGACTACGTATGCATAAAAGATACATAGAGTAATTATGAAAATTAAATGCCTCATCATGCAAAAAAGATTCAAAAAGGAAAGAAAACTAAAAATATAAACTTTTCTCTTTGAAATGTCAAGTTAACTAAAAAAAGAGGTTTGGGATTGGGATAGCGTTTGAGGTTTACAAACAACATGTAGATGTAACACGAGTTGATGAAGCTTGACAGAGAGTCATGGCTTTCAGCTTTTCTAACTGATTGTCCACCTTTTCATGCTAGAGAGAGAGAGAACTTACCGATGGACGTCAACATTATTACACTGATAACATGTAATGATTGCTTTTTCAAAACCTGTATCACTGCAAATTTCACAAAATTTTTTCTGCAAGTTCGCATAGAAAACAAAACAAATTTAGAAGTTGACGGACTCTTGATTGGAATTAAGATTAATATATTAACTGAATGATACGTGGAGACCAAATGTCATCAGATACGAAAAGCTAAATCATAATCAGCAAAATCAAGTTCTCGTCTTCTTTCATAATATATAGCAGAAGCATATCCACTAGTGCATTCTGAGTATTCTATTTAAGTTTGTTGTTTTTCATTTAAATGTTATACCATTAGACACACTCTAGCTATTGTTAACATCTTCTTTTGGACAATCTGTTATAGAGCAAAAACCTTGATGCTCAAAATATCTCTCTAGTCTATTTGTCTAGCTAAAAATGCACTATATAATAAAATCTTTATCTTTGCAGCAAACAGAAAAAGAAAAACCCAATTATAGTGTAGTATGCATTAATATTAAACTATTTTGGACCTAAGATTTTAACAAATCAGTAAATTGATTTTGGAGCAAAATGTTCTAAAAACTAACTAAATTTTAATCCCTTTCTGTTAAGTACAAGTAGAACAAGGTATAAGCAAACATCCTAAGTAGCGAAACAACAACAGAATATCCAAATAATGGGGGATGCATAAAGTAAAAATCAAATTAGGACATGGACAATTGAACTGCACTGAAAGTAATTAGGAAAAAACATCCAAACAAACAACAACATTGATTACTATTGCCTAACGGAGATAAAAAATCAAAATTGCTAATAGTTGTGTGATATATATAGCTGATACATTGTTTGACGATCAAATCCAGAACTTTAGTACTACACGATTAATTAAGGGGAAAGACAATATTTTAGTAAATTGTCAAGATTTTATCTTAATCTAGTCACTTAATAATATAGAACAAGTTATTACTCATCTGGTTAGAAAATTGAAACTTGTTTAAAGAATCTAATATTGAACACTCCTTTATGTACTTTAAGGTGTTGAACACTCCTTTATTTATTTTATAATCATGATGTCTAGACGAGCTTGGACAACATTGTCCATCCTTAAGAAAGATATTCAATAGAGTATTAATCTACACAAGTCCAACTACCCTCCCCGACCTCTGACCCTTCTAACGGGATATTACTAAACCAACTCAATCATCCTTTCATATGTTAAATAACATGATAACAACTTTGACGTTCATATTTGCATATAAGAGGGGAAAAGTATTAAATTAAATAATAATATAAAATACAAATTAAAAAAAGCACACGCTTAACCCACTTTAATCATCCCAAAAAGAATGTCGCCTTTTGCCATGGAGAAAAAACAAAGACATATGCAGATGCATTGATCGCGTGATTAGTCATTTTTTACATAGCTTTTTTCTATCTTTTAAATATTTTGAATTATAACTTATTATAATTTATAATACTTTTTATATAATTCAAATATGTAAATTTATTTTTAAAACCATAAAATGTTCATGTCGATATTCAATCAAAAGTTCAAAATAAACTCTTGAAATTCTAACCATGACAGGTTCGTCGGAACTTACTAAAAAAGGCTAGGTTTTACCTTGTGGGGCTGTTGTTCCTTTTGCCTCAAAGAGCGAGTGGCCATTTGCGCTCCACAATGGCACTCCAACAAAGAAAAATCTGAATGGGTCCTACACATTACATAAATTTTGGTCAAACATAACTCAAATTTCAACTTCAATTTTGAAAAATCCATTTTGTTTTTCATGATCAAACGCCTACATTAACAAATGACTCATGCTTGATAGTCTTGTATGTGATTAGAGTTGTCACAATAGCCAAAAGAAACAAATTTAATAAATCAAGATAAATTAGTGGCTACTACAATTTTTTTTGAAAAAAACTCTAAGAGAACATACATTTGAATTAACAAAGTGTTTTTAGATAGAATTTCAATTAAAATAAAGTTAAAAAGCACATACGAAATGAACAACAAAAATATAGATATCATACCATAAAAGTTGAAACTCTAATCTGAAAACTCTCAAATCAATGTGTATAATAATGGATTTGTTTCTCTCAACTCTCGAGGTATACTTAGTTGAAACTCTAATCTCAAAACTCTCAAATCAATGTGTATAATAATGGATTAGTTTCTCTCAACTCTCGAGGTATACTTATATATATATATATCTAGAAAGTAGTAGACAAAAGGATAAGAAGATAAAATAGTAAATGTAGAGCCATAAACTATAATCTAGAAAGTATAAGTAGATTATATAAAAAGCAACTAATTAATTGTAATATGTCGACTAGCGGTGTACGGGTCGAATCATCAAAATAAATTGAACTGAGAACTAAGTCAAACTGAAGAAAAAAACGACTAGTAGTTTGATTTGGCATTGAGAAAGAAACTTACCACTCTTTATTTGATTTGGTATTGACCAAAAAGAAGAAGTTAAACTGATCCCAAAACAAACCGACTTAATATATAATTATACTTTTTTATACATAAAAAATAATTAATTATAATCTTTTTGTTGATATATTTTAAATTTGTTTTTACTTTTTCAATGTTTAGATATATTGTTTCTATCGAAGGGAAGTGACTTTTTGTTCGAAAGAAATAGGTTCTTTCCCTACAAATTTTAAGAATCAATAAATTAATTTTACTATCAGGAACAAAAGGAAATTAATTAGTGAAAATGAAAAGAAATTTTGTCCAATCAAATATGAAGTCAAAGTCAAAATCGAAATCGAGTGAGTCACTACGACGACGCGAGGGGAGTCTCTCTTCTTGATCCTTTAATAGCTAGGATGAATATTTTTACTCAAAAGTACAAAAGGTTTCCTCTGCACCTTATATTTAAAGCTTAGCCTTTAAAGTAACCCAATAATCTCTATATGAATGAAGAATGACTATATTATGAAAATATGCATGAAAAAAAATTGTGTGATATAAAAATAAGAATTAATCACATATGATAAGTATGTTTTCCTTTGAACTCTCATAATGAACATACATTGGGTAAACTTGATAAATCGATAGATTCAATACCTTTAAACTATCGAGTTTTTCAGTATACCTAGATAATACATGTCACACAATCAATCCTTAACCACTCTTGGTTCTCATTATTGTGTTCATTTCAATCGCAAACACCACATAATTTCATGAATGCGTAGAGAATCGGTCTTACACTAATAATTCTTCTTAAGTCGCCTTATATCTTACATTCACATGGATGATTTCTAAATGCGTAACCCATATATACGCTATTTGATCATGTCATGTCAAACTTAGAAATTTTTAAAAAGTCTCAACACTTTATCCTCACTTTATCCTTGTTTCTGAATATTGTCTTATTTTGAGATTGGAATTAGTTTAGCAACAATGTTGAGCCATAATTCATAACTTTGTTTGATCTCCTTGAATATAGATTTTGAAATCTCAAGTAAGCCAGGTAGAATTACGATTGTGATGACTTATCCTCGGCCATAATCTCCTTCCCTTTGATGATTTATCAACTGTTTGATCTCTAGTTAGGCCTTTTGTAAGTGAATTTTACACATTATTTTTTGACTTAACATAGTCAATTGTGATAATTTCACTGAGGCTGAATTACGATATGCAAATCAACCTTTTGATGAAACTATTTCAAGGTTACACGTGACTGTCACAAGGCGCCGATGGCACCTTGATTGTGCTATATGTTAGAATATCATACATTGCACGACAAAAACATATAAAACTATCAAGTATAAAAGGGAAATAACTTAAAACATTGGATTTTAGCTTTGATACTCAAATGAAACCAAACAAGTATTCCCACTTTAAAAAGGCATAATTTTCAGCATACACAGGTAAATGCATTACATAAAAGTTCATTGAAAATGAGAAAAGAACATAGAAATTATAGACGTACTTTGAGAATCACTGCACATGGTTGTGGATGCAAGTATAAGGAGCTCAATATCATTTAGCATTCTTATCACCAAATCATTGCTACACATGAACTCCACTAGAGCAATATATCTCTCAGACCTACATATAATGGGAAATGAGAATGAATATCTAGTAAAACGTTCCTGGGCAAGGGGGCACTTCTACTTTGTAACCCCTTACCCCTTTACGGACATATATAAAAGACAGAAGCTGACCTTTCTTTCTCACTTGCAAAAAAATACAGTCATATATCTTCTTTACTCGGAATATGATTGTTGAATAAACTTTCCCAAATATCCCCATGGGAAACAAGTTCAAATTTAAGAGTATCAGGCAAAATACGTGAGAACTCATACACCTTACGTCTAACTCTAGAAGGAGGATGAGCCTGGATACAACTATAGAGCATCCCAGGTACAAATTCCAAAGCACCTAAGATGTCAAAACTTCTCCTAAAATGCAAAGAGGAAGAGAGATTACATCATCTGACTAAGCAGTACACATTCAAATTATCATTATGTCATACATTATTTCAATGCCCCACTCATTATTTTAGCGATACTAATGGCATACCTACCAGCTTGCATGTACCCCAACTAATTTATTGGACAACTTATCCATCTCACAAGTACATATTGACAAGGTAATGCTGACCAGTAAGGATAGATCAGATGGGTGCATTGTGTGTTGTAGCAGGGATTCAAACCTAGAATATCCAAGTTGTTAGTCCTATGCCTTAACCACTAGGCCATCTCCTCATGGACCAACATTACGTGTTGACAAAATGCATTATATATATTTCTGTACTTATCAATAGGGAAATTACAAAGAGTAGGTTAATCAGTCAGGTGACTACTAGCAAAGATGGGCCATCCAAAAATAGGCATGTGTTGAATTCACATTAGTAATAATTGTACACGATGAAGGGTACTTACTTCCAGGAAGCAACAAGATTAGGATCATAAGGGTGTGTCGTAGATGAATTCATCATTCGACACTCATTCACAACATCGGGACTCCTATGCTCCAGACCGGTAGAACCATCCGGACCTAAAAAATAGGCTACATCAATTGGATGGAAGTATAGAAGTAAATAAATTTTTCTATAAAAGCTTTACAAATATTGATGGTGTAACAAAAATCATTTCAAAAGATAATATCAACTCTAGATATATCAACATCATTTAAAAAAAGTTGTTAGATGAGTTTTACTGTTTTGGAGCTTTTGAACCTTGAACTGTCACTTTTTATCAGAAATTTAGGAAGATGACCTCAAAATCCAATTTTGACGTTTCCATCAGCTCCAGAAGGGTCATTTTAGGCTAGTGGCATAGTCGTCATGACTCCCGAGGTTTTCAGTGCGATTCAATATGATTAAGCATTTTAACTTTCAAGTTAAGGCCTAATTTTGACTCTAGTCAATATTCTGAGTAAACAAGCTTGGATGAGAATTCCATCAACGTTGTTAGCCCCGTAATATTTAGTTTAGTTTAGAACAAACCTTAGTTTAGGTCCCAAGGCTTCCGGCCTAATTATAATAGAAATTGGGTGTGTAATGGACTAAAACAATCATAGAAGAAGAAAGAAAAAAAAAAGCAAAGCATCTTTACTACACAATCAAGAACCAATTTTAGTGCAAAATTTAGAAATCCAAAAGTTTAAAAGAGAAATAAAAATTAAGATAAAGAAACAAGCTTTATGTGAAAACATGAAAGAATCAAGAATACCTCTATTTCTTGGGCATTGGAAAAGATCAAGCTTCTCTAACAAAATGGCATTCATGGGCAATCTTAGTTAAACCTTTATCACCAACAGAAGACACATTCCACAAGGAATGTTCTCTGAGAGTAGGGGAACCTCGAGAAATATCCTTGAGACCAATATAAGTCACACCACGATAAAGGTTGTTTCCTCGAATAGATAGCTTTGTTAAACCTCCACGGTTTGAAGTTCCAACGACAATAGCAACAAGTTTGACAATTGTGACTTTCCTACCAACAAGGGACCTGGCAAGATATCCATTAGATTCTGTGATCTCATCCTTGTGAACACTGCTTAAAAGTGAGAGCCATCTCTTAGAAACACAAGCACAAACACTTGTCTCTCTGCCACTAGGTAGCCGCTTGAATACCTCCAAGAGGAATTTATTAATAAAGATTTCAATGGAAGGATGATTCCTCTGCTCAAAATTTCAAAAGTGGTAGTGACACAAATCCTCTTTCCATTTTTCCCACGTGATAAAAGCATAGATAATTTGTTTCTTCTTGGATATGAAGCTTGGAAAAAAGCACCCTTTTTTCTGAAAAACTAGAAGATTAAAAACATCAGACAAAGACCATCCTACGTAAACTCTCCTTTGAATAGATATTTTCTCTCAACAGATAGTCACAAAATATGCTCTTAATGGACTAAATCAATCATAGAAGAAGAAAGAAAAAAAAAAGGCAAAGCATTTTCAGTACACAATCAAGAACCAATTTTAGTGCAAAATGCAAAACAACACAAGTTTAAAACAGAAATATTAAGATAAAGACACAAGCTTTAAGCGAAAACAGGACAGAATCAACAACACACCTTTGTTAATTGTTCATTGGAAAAGATCAAGTTTCTCTAACAGATGACACCCATGAGAATCTCAAATAAGCCTTCATCACCAACAAAAGACACATCCCACAAGGAAAGTAATCTGAGAGTACGTGCCATTTTTCACTAGGTCAAATCCAAAAATATGATGAATAGAAGGAAATGAGATCAGAAAGATAGGCGAATAACTTGACCATAGTTTATGTCGGATGTTTTCATGAGCAGTAAGCAACAAATCTTCCCTTATTTTGGGAAAGCTGGTGGCCGTGTGTGAATTCTTTCAAGGCAAAGCGCAGCTTGATTAGACATTGTTGTTTACTCTTATCCGGTCCAGGTGGCAATCTCAAGCAATAGCCTTGAGACCAACATCAGTCATGCCACGGTAAAGGTTGTTTCCCCAAATAGATAGCTTTCCTAAACCTCCATGGTTAGCAGTTCCAACGACAATAGCTTCAAGTCCAACATCTATGATTTTCCTACCAAGAGGGCACCTGGAAAGATATTCATTAGATTCTGAAATCTCATCCTTGTGAATGTTGCTTATAAGCGTGAGCCATCGCTTGGAAACAGAAGCGCATGCACTTATCTCTTGGTCACTAGGTAGACGTTGAATACCTCAAAGAGGAATTTATCAGGAAGGATTTCAATGGAACGGTGATTCCTTTGCTCAAAGTTTTCAAAAGTGGTAGTTATATGAATCCTCTTCCCATTTTGCCCATGTGATAAATGCAGAGATGATTGTCTTGGACTTGAATAAAAGAAGAAAGCACAATTTTCTGAAACCCAGAAGATTAAAAACATAATACAAAGACCATCCTATATAAACTATCATTTGGATATATATTTTCCCTCAATAAATATAGTCACAAAATAAGCTCTTAAGGGACTAAATCAATCATAGAAGAAGAAAGAAAAAAAAAAGGCACAAGCTTTAAGCGAAAACATGAAAGAATCAAGAACATACCTCTATATTTGAAGACTCTACATGTGGGTATGGTTGAAAACTACTGGGAATTTAATATTTGAAACTTTCAAGCTCAAAAACCCCCTGATTGAGACCAAAAATAGACAAATCAACCAAAAGACAGATTATCAATTACATAAACACCTTCATCTTTTTTTTTTTTTTTTTTATAAAAAAATTGATGAGATGAACACCACATGACTTCCTACCTCAATATCCTAACACATTTTACCTCTTCCTTTTACTTGTTCTTCCATCACTAATTATTTTCATCTAGATAAATAATATTCATCCCATTTAAACACAACACTTCACCCTCTTTAGTCACACAATATTAGTAATTGTTATAAGAATAGAACATTAATGGCAGAAGAACAAGTGGAAGGGAGGCTAAAATGGGTTGGGACATTGGGATGACATGCCACGTAATATTTACTTCTTCAAAATCTCCGTTATTATATAGGAGCAAGTGTTCACCTTGTATAATCTTAATAGAGGAAAAATATATTTGAATTATTCAAGTAATTGTACAGTAATTTTAAATTAATAGTATAAGGAAGAATAAAACTGACTTTTTCTCAAAGTAAAGAATAAAATTTGACCATTTTTACATTTATAAGTATAACTAAAACCGTCAAAGATTTTTAAGTAGATTAAAAAGGTTAGACATCCTATTTAAAATTTTGTCTAGATTTGAATCATGATGGTTCACAGCTTCACCTACTTCAGTAGTTGTTAAATTTCATTATTTGATGCTCGTTACCAAAAACTATCTAATTTTTAAAACATTTAGAGTGATTATTAGCCGTCATGAGGTAGATGAGAATTGCAACTTACCAATTTGTTTTCTATAGTTAAAACTTTGGAAATAATTTATTATTATTATTCCTACTATATATAAGAAAGGATATCAATTTTTTTTAAGCAATTCCGCGATGCAATGTGTGCTTAGGGCTAGTTTTATTAATAAGAAAAAAGTACAAGAAAGAGGGGGGGGGGGTTAGACCTTACCTTACTAATCTTAATGAGGTAACAAACATCTACTAATTAACAAGCATGAATAAAATAAGAGCTAGAGAAAACTAGATATTCTATGATCATCGTAGAGTTTATAATACACTTTGTGATGATACTACAAATGAGGATGCTTAAGTAATGCAAAAATATAAAATCTAGGAATAAAGCTGTGTTATCAACCTCAAACTTCATTTCATATATGTAAGAATTAAAAGAGATGGATTGTCCGTGTTAAGTAACCTGAAGTATTTCCCTCTTGTCTTCTTCGTCAAATATGTCCAACAAACTTTATAGTTCATCACTTCTTTTCGGATTTATTAGATCTTGTTGTTGTTGTTGTTGAAACTATTATATGATTTTGCTTTGTCAGTCGCATTGGTAGGTTTCTTTGAAAAAATTCCTCAGTCACCTTACTATCCCAACTATGTTAACTTTCATGTGTCTTCTTTTTGCTTTAGTTGCTTCCACTTCCTTGTTGCCTAGGCGAGATATCGCCATCCTTGGCTACCTTATCAAATAATATGTCTAGCATATTATCCTTATCATCCTCGTCAATCATTTCACTGCCCAAGTCACCATCATAAGTGGTAGTTGGACTAAATCTTGAAACTACAGCTTCTGGCTCATGGATGTTTTTCCAATACCTTGGTGGTAATGGTCAAGATCTTTTTGGAGTTATCAATTGTCACTACCATAAATGGATTTGCCCTACTTGAAGGCACAAATATGGGTTTTAAAGGACTTAACTTACTCCTTGAAGGTGAAGAAATATGCTCCTATTCCTTAACTAAATCTGTCCATCTAGAATCACTCGTTTCCTTCACCTAACTCTTGTAATTCCTTCTGGAGATTGACTGTTGTCCAGATATATTTTGTCACGCCCCGAGCTTACACCCTGGGCGTGGTCGGCACTCAAGAACCATTGCTGGTCCCAAGTGAACCATTGCTGGTCCCAAGTGTAACACCCCAGAAATTTTTTTGAACTGAGACTTGAACCATCCTTTGTTGTGAGTAGGATTTTACCGAGGAAATTAAAATTTCTTGAGTGTTAAGGTCACTAGATGTAGCACCTTGAGTTCCAAGAAGAACTAAAGAGAGTTCAATCAAGTCATTCCTAAGTTCCTTTAAGTTTTGGGTCAACTTCAAACAACCATAACTTTAAGTACAGGATGAGTTGGGTAGGATAAAAGGTATCTAATGAAATTTCTTTGAATTATATTTCCAACGGCACTGAGTTTTCTAAGTTTCAAGTTCGGATGAGTGAGATATGCCCTTTTGAAGTCAGGCTGTCCAGTTAAGGAAAGTTACCCGAAAATAGTAAGGGGTATATTGGTCTTTTTTCTTATTCAATCAGATTTAATTCGTTTTTAGTAATGTTTTAGGGGTCTAATACTATTAGGTTCAGTTTTATAATCCTAATATATGCTTAGGGTTTTAGTCGAGAGTTCAAGAAGAGAAAAGAAGAGAAAAGAGGAGAGGATCAAGCGTTCGTTGAGATTCTTGCGTGTTGTTGCGGATTTTTGCCATGGGTCTAATCCCTAAGAGTTATGTAAGCTTTCATAGTGTTGGGTTTGATCACCCACACGCCAATCATGTTATTTTCAGCGAAATTTCATTCTTGATGTTGAAAGATTAGAGTACTTGATGAGTTCTTGAGAAGTGTTCTTGAAGTTAATCCTAAATCTTGTTGTGTTGGAGTTTTGATGATTTCTTGAGATTAAAGTGAGTGTTTTGAGGGCCGTATTGAGTAGATTAGAGTGTACTTATGTTAAGTAATCGAATCCAAGTGATTGGGGAAGAAACCGTTCGATTCTAGGCAAATTAGGGTGAGAAAACGAGCAAAGAATTTCGTCGGGTCTTTTGGGTTGGGGCCTGGCGTGTTGCGCCAGCCAGAGTGCCCCAAAGTATGCTTTGAAGTTTAGGGTCTGGTGCCCCGCGCCACTCATAACCCCAGGGTCGCCTGACCAGTCCAGTTTGCAATCAGTTGCTCTGTTTGAGTTCTTTCGAAGGCTACCTTCACTTCTTTTCAATTCTAACTACTCTAAGTTACTTTTAAACACCTAGAAATCATTCATAGCATGATAATAACCTCTAATTAATAATTCAAATTCAAGGTAGAGTTAAGAATTAAGTTTTGAGAATTCTTTCGAACATTCTAAGAAAGTCCATTTGAGTCCTTTTGTGGAGTCTTCTGCAACTTCTAGTAACTTGTTTCAAAACTCGAGCAAGTGAGTATGAGAATGTATTTGTGAGTCTACTTTGTCATCAAGAGATCCTTCATGTCATGAACCATAAATCTTGAATTCATAATTCACATTTAAGAGAGTTAAGAGTAGAGTACAAAAAAACCTATGAGTTCAATTGTGAATCCTTTGAGATCAAGTATTGATTTGAACTAAGTTTTGAGGAAGTATGTAAGAGAATGAGAAGAGTTGTATACATGAGTTCCATATAGTTATGTAGATCTTCGAGTCGAGTCGTTCATGCCCATAAATTTCGCATGGACTCCATAAATTGAGTATCATTGAGAGGAGTAGTATCTTCAAGTCCTAAGCCTTGAGTATTGAGTTCCTAATCCCCTTTGAGATTATAATTCTAATCATGGGACAATTACATGTTACCCATGAAGTCCTTGAGTTGAATTGTTCATGCCCATAATTCCGCATGAACCCTATAAGTCGAACAATCTTGAGATGAGAAGTGTCTTTGAGTCCTTGAGTTGAGTAGTTCATACTCATAATTCCGCATGAACCCTCTGAGTTGAGAATTCTTGAAATGATCATTGAAGTTCTTGAGTTCCAAGTATTGAGTTCTATCTATGGTTATTGAAAACCTTGCGTTGAGTCGTTCACGCCCATAATTCGGCATGAACTATATTTTAAGAACTCTTTTACAAACGTTTTAACTTTGTTTTAAGACTTAAGCTTTGAGTTGAGTAAAGAGTAAGAGTAAAGTTCATTTCTTCAAAGATTATACGGGAACTAAGTATTCCCAAGAGTTAAAATGTTTTCTCATTTGAACAAGAAAGGAAACACCGATTTCCAAGAGAGATTTTAAGCTAAGTTTTGAGTAATTATCTCAAACCAAAGAATTTTTTTTGTTTTTAAAAACATATGAGCTGAGTATATTTTGGGAGTAGTATTGAACACCGATATGAGGACGTGAGTTCATAATAGCTCAAGTCTTTATAAACACGTAGCCATCATGGGTAGAAAATGATCATACTTTTTAGATGATTCCTTAGTGCGTTTTAGCATAGAGTAGTGGATCCACTTAGTTAAGGCGTTCTATATGACAGCAAAATATATGTCAGTTCTGGAAGCATGTGCAAGACGTTGTATCATCACTTAGGCTCATAGTGGTGGTTGTAGGTTAGAGAAACTCCCACATAGTTATATTGTATTTTTATATACACATTGAGTATTATTGCATTTTTCAATGCAATAAGTTGTTATGTACAATTTTACAGCTTTCCATATATATTGCATCTTTTACTATTGCTTTATCCTTGAGTATCATGAGTTGAGTATCTTGAATTGAGTATCTTGAGTTGAGTACCTTCGAGTTGAGTATCTTGAGTTGAATTGTGCTTCATTGAGTCTAGTACCTTATTATTGAGTTGAGCCCATTTCACTGAGTTGAGAACCTTATTACTGAGTTGAGTAACTTATCCTTGAGTACTTCTGAGTTGAGTAAGTTTGAGTAGTTTTGAGTATCCTTGAGTATTCCTTGAGTTGCGTAAGTTTGAGAAGAGTTAAGTATGTTTCCCTTTTTATCAAGTGTCAAGCTTATGTTATGCTTTAGAATTCCCCTTACATGCTCGTACATTCCATGTACTGAGCCATTTGACATGTATCCTTTCATGATGCAGATTCAGGCATTCGGGATCATCAACAGGAGTTCGTTGATACCACATGGAGTTCGAGTTAGCTATGGTGAGCCTCTTTGCTTTCGAATGATTTCATTTACTTTTCAATTATATCAGTTGTTAGGATGTCGTGGGTCTTGTCTCGACTTTCATCTTTGTCAGTTAGAGGCTTCATAGATAGATAGTTGAGTTTGAGAAGTCTTTTTCATTTATCTTATTACATGTATTAAAGACTTGAGTTGCCTATTGTTGGCTAGTTGAATATTCTATTTTTATTCAGAATTATTCATTTGAGTTAAGGATTTGTAAGTTTCATGAATTTTATTCAGTTTTTAAGCTTTGTATGCTTGAGTTAGTCTTCCGCTTGTAGTCATCCAGGATGAGGGTTCGCTTGGGGACCAACAATGGTTCTCAAGTGCTGTCCACGTCCAAGGTGTAGTCTTGGGTCGTGACATCAAGTCTCAACATGAATAACTAAAAATTAAAAGACTCATAACTAGTGTCTATCTATCTATGAAGCCTCTAATACTATGATGGATGTCAGGACAAGACTCCTAATCATCCTAACAACTGAAATAACTAAAAATAAAGAAGGGATCCTCTGGAAACAAGAAGACTCACCAATACTCTGGAACTCAACTGGATCAATGAAGCACTAGATGATGATCCTAGTTACCTGTATCTGCATCATAAAAGATGCAGGCCAAATGGCGTCAGTACATGAAATGTACGAGCATGTGAGAGGAAATCTAAAAGATGACATAAGCTTGAACTAGAACTGAAGAAACACTTACCTCGTCTTAACTCAACTCAACTCATTTTAGTATAAAGCAATAGAAATAAGGCAGTGTAAAGAAAAGCTTTAAAACAGTAGATAACAACTCAATGTATTAGAAAATGCAATATAAACTCAATTTGTATGCAAAAATACAAAATAACACTGTTTAGGAGTTTCTCTAACCGACAACCATCACTATGAGCTATGCGATGATACAACGTCTAGCCCACGCTGCCAGAACTATCCTATACTTTGCCGGGGTATAAAACTCCTTAACTAAGTGGATCCACTAGTCTATGCTAAAAATCAATAAAGGAATCATCTAAAAAGGATTACCCTTTTCTACCCACGTTGGCTACGTGGTTTACGAGGGTTGTGAGTTGTTAGAACTGTCCCCTATATCGATACTCAATACTACTTCCAAAATATACTTAGCTCATTATATTTTGAAGAAAATATTTCCTCTTCCTCAACTTCTAGATTATTACTTAAAAGGTTTCTCTAAAAAGAGATAATAATGAAAACTGTTCATGAACTCTTTGGAAATCGGTGTTTTCTCTTTTCTTAAATGTAAAAGCATTTCTCTTGGGAATACTTAGTTCCCATATATCATTTAAAATAAAATGAACTCAACTCTTACTCTTCCTTAACTTAATGCTCAAGTCTTAAAACAAGTTTAAACAATTTGTAAAAAGACTCGTTAAAATGACTCGAAGAACTCTCAAGATTTGACTCTGGGATCTTAATTGTTGAGTTCTTGAGAAGTTATTGAGTTAATTTCATGAGATTTAAGGTTGATTTTTATTAGATTCTTGTATACTTTGGTTGGGAATTCAAATATATTTGTTTGAAAAAGAAACCAATCGAATCTAGATAAATTAGGGTCGAAAAAATAAACAAGAAAATTCATCAAAATTCTGGGAAAAGGGGTGGGGCGCCACGCCACTCAGTGCGCCCCACATCAGTGTCTAAAGTTTTGGGCTCTGGGAGCCGCGTCACTCAATTCTCCCCAACCTAGGTTCTGTAGTTTTGGGTCTGGCGCCCTGCATTACTCAGTACACCAGGGTCGCCAGATCCTCTACCCTTTCCCACTTCTTTCCGTTCGAGTTCCCTTGAATCGTACCTATGTTTTCTAGTTGATTTCTACACTCTAACGTACATATATACATCATGAGATCATCCATAAATATGAATCATAACCTTGGATCCATAAATTCAAATTCAAGGATAGTTAAGAGGCAAGTGTAGAGAGTTCTTAGAGTCTTTTCAAAAGTCTTTTGTAAATGCTTTAAACTTATTTTAAGACTTGAGTTTTGAGTTGAGTAAAGAGTAAAAAAATAAGTTCATTTTCTTCAAAAGAGTATATGGGAACTATTTATTTCCAAAGAGTAAATGTTTTCACATTTAAACGAGAAAGGAAACATTGATTTCCAAAGAGCCTTTGAACTAGTTTTTGAGTAAAGAGTAAATGTTTTCACATTTAAGCAAGAGAGGAAACACTGATTTCCAAGAGAGCCCTTGGGCTAGTTTTAAGTAATTATATCAAACCACAGAAAAAGTTATGTTTTTAAACATATGAGCTAGTTACATTTTGGGAGAATGGAGCACCGATTTGGGGACGAGCTTGAGTTCAGATAATTCATAATCTTCATAAACCGTGTAGCCAACATGGATAGAAAAGGGTCATACTTTTTAGATGATTCCTTAGTGCTCTTTAGCATAGACTGGTGGATTCACTTAGTAGTTAGGTTCTATACCCCCGGCAAGGTATAAGACGACCCTGGCAGCGTGAGGGTAGACGTTGTATCATCACATAGCTCATAGTGATGGTTGTCGGTTAGAGAAACTTCCACAAAGATATTTTGTATTCTTATATACACAGAGTTATTTGTATTTTCATATACAAGAAAAGTTTAAATGGTATCCTTTGATGAGTCCACATTTTGGACTCATTTAGGGATTTATTTTGATAGATTTAGTGTCCTCAAATGCATATTTTGTCTCAATAACTGATGTAAATCCTTGAGTTTCAAGTATTTGGAGTTAGAGACAAAGCATGGACACTGTGGAGAAAAACAGAACAAGGCAGCTCAACGAACGAAGAAAAGAAGGCCTGAGGATCGCCGAAGCCATTGGGCGAACCGCCGAACGGCCTTAATCTCGCCTAATGTTCCAGTGTGCTGATCCCTGAAGGAAAAAATCAAGTTGGCAATGAAAGGGAGCGGTCGGCGCGTCGCCGAACAGTTCTGCGAAGCAACACCATATCGCCCAATGATTCAAAATATGAAGATGCTGAAGGCAAAAGCTAAAAGGCGATGAACCAGACCAAAGGGCGGATCGTCGAGTACATCGACAATCTCGACTAAATGCGTTGAGTGGTCCTTCGCAGCACCAATTTTCGAAATCTATAAATACCCATTAAATTTTGTAGCTTAGGATCAACTTGTAGCGAATTATTACTAATTTTTAGAATATTTTCAGTTTGAGTTCTTAGAGTTTTTGGGAGACATTATTCTTGAGCTTGAAGGTTTTCATCTCTAAGAGATTAGAAGTAGGCATCAAAGAATTATCATCTTAGACGTGTTTAAAGACATTTTCGATCGAACCTATTTGATGGAAACACTTTTTGGTATCGATTTCTATCTCTTTATTATGTCTAGCTAAAACCCCTATTCTTGGGGTGTGATTTTGTGAATATGGGTTAAATTTACTATTGGGTATTGCTCATTGATAATCTATTTGTTGTTTAAATGTGATTTTGTTTAGTAGTTGAGTTTGAACATAATGGAATTGTGGTTGCAAATAAGATTTCATCTTTGTGTTTTTGGCTTGCTCGAAGGAGAGGTTTTAAAACTAAAACTACTAAATCGATAGCCAGTGGTTATTGGGTCATCGTGGGTTCAGCTCGAGAGAGTGAATCCTATGTCTTCTCCCACACATTCAGCTTGAGAGAGTGAATGGGCTAAGGCGATGGCTATGCTTAATTGCTGCAACTCGATGTTCGAGAGAAATCGAGTTGATTCAGGGTAAGTTGTTCGAGAGAAAATTTACCCCCACTAAAGTCTAGCTTAGTTACAAATACTCAGCGATTTACTATCAATAACATTTACCCGATTGTTTATTTTATCCCGTATTCCTATCACATCCAAGAATCCCGTTTCCCTATTTCGCATCTCTAATTTTTGTTTCTTAGTTAAATACAAACCCCCTGTTGATAATTGACATTCGTGTCACTTTTAGATTTAGTATGTTTTTATTCGTAAATATTTATAGCTATGATTGATTAGAACTAAATTTGACCTTTCTATTTGATTCTCGACTACTAGCCGCTCCTTTGGGACTCGACCCCAACCCATTCGGTTGGGTTATATTACTACACGCAATCGTTGACACTTGATTTGGAAGTTGTGTCTTTGATTACGTCAAACATCAAAATGGCGCTGCTGCCGGGGAGTGGTGTTAGTTGAGAATTCTTAGTTAAGTAGAATTTTCGTTCTTGTTAGTTGTAGTTTTACTAACTTAATTTTTAGTTTTGTTTTTCTCGGTGTTGCCATTGTAAGCAGATATTTTGAGAATGGCCTATAGAAATGTTGGCAAATTGGCTGAGATGAACCAAGGAGTTGAGAGAGACTTCATGTTAACTGCACTGGTAACTCAGCTGAACGATTCTGCTACTAAAATATCAAAGATAGAAGTCCAGTGCAAAATAAAAGGGAGGTACATACCCCCTCATGAGTGGAGAAAGTCTAGAGACAATGAGAACAATCGTGTCGAGGATACACTACTAACCATTCCCCGAAAGATCACTGAGCAAGATAGAATGCTGGAAGAGATGAAAGAGAATATTAAAGTGTTAAATCAGATGATTTACTCTCACTCGATATCTATCCAACTGATCGAAACACTCATGAGTCATGTAGTGACTCATCTCCACCCAAATGAGTAATTGGGGTTACCTAGTAACACTAGGGCTAACCCCAATAATGGAGTTTTAGTAAGGACTTGCGTCGTGCCATGACATTAACTAAGAGGCTTATTGGGAGGCAACCCAAGGTTTTATCGCTTTAAAATGTTATTCTAGAATAGGGGTGCGTTGATTTAAAAGGGGAAAGTGAGGAAAGTGTTGAAAAACGCAAGTAGGCGAGCTAAACACCCGGTGGGCGAATCGCCAATGAGGTCGGCGACCCCGATCTAGACCGCCGTTAGACTCAAGATAAATTCAAATGAGAGTATGTAAAACTCGGCGAACTCTTGAAATTATCAGCAATTCACTGACCATGTCGACGTTATCAATTTAGTTTACCATTTGGACCCTCACTATAACTGGAGCTCCTATAAAACTCGGCGAGGAAAGTGAATATTTGGCATGTCACCGAGTGGGTCGACGATCACAACTAACGTCGCCGAATGAGTGCGATCTGGATGGTTTTTAAATTGGGCTAAAGACATTGCCAGACCTAAAGTTACAGGGCGAAACACGCCACCCCGAGGGAAAGCAAATGGGATTACACTAAATGAGGATGCAACTGCATCCAAGGGCAAGGCCACAAAACTCCGCATAACTAGGGGGAAAAGCAAAACAACTGCATCACCAGGGGCAGGCTCCAACAACGATGGCATCTATGACACTTACCTCACCACTTCTGAGAGTGAGGGTGAGCATCAGGAACTTCAAATTATGGCATCTGGTGATGATGATCTTGTAGCAGCGCAAAGGGCAGAGCTACGATCTAAAAAATTGAATGATCCGTCGAGGATCCAGACTCCTCAAACTACTCCTTCCCCTCCAGCTCCAGAACAAGCAGTGGTTCTAGCACCACTAGTTGAGGGTCCTCCCCCCAAGTCTATGAACATATTAATGACTGAAGGACTGATGACGATTATTGAGGAAAAATGCATGTCCACAGATGGAATGATTAATAGGTATCCAGAGATTATGAGTTGTCTCAAGTATCATGATTTCCAGATCTTCACCAATCCCCGTGGCCCATATATTCCAAATTGGGTTTGGGAATTCTATGCTTCTTATGGAACCTTAATACCACAAAGAAAGAAGCAAGTAGCAGTATTCAAACCAGTTGACTATGTAGTCGTTCGTGGAAGGAAGGCCAAGTGTGACCATGCCATTATTGATGCTATCCTAGATCGTCTTGAGGACATTGAGGATGTTTGTCAATATATGAATAGGACTGAAAAGCTAGATAACATGAAGAAGTGGTTAACCCCGTTGATTTCAGACGACACTTCCAAGTGGCTTGAGGCTGGTGCTGTTATTGAAAAGAAGGACCTCAACGTGGTAGCTCGGTATTGGTTTGGTTTCATCAGCAGTACGATCATGCCATCCCGAAAACGAGTTTATTTTGTGACATGCCAAAGCAGCCTGTCTAGGTTGCATTATTGATAAAACTCAGCTAAATCTGGGGATGATCATTGCTTCAGAGATTCTCATATGTGCCAAGCAGCGCCAGACCTATCTTCCCTTCCTGGTATTGATCACCAAGTTGTGCAAATGGGCTTGGGTACCTAGAGATGCCAATAAAGATGTGGAAGTGATTCCCATATCCTCTACCGATATCCGGAGCATCGAGGCAGAATATTTAAAAGACCAAGATGAATAGAAGAAGAAGGCAGCCCCGGTGGATTCTTCCCCGGTTGTAGACATAGACTTATCACCTGTAGAGGCATCTTCGCCTACTCCGGCCCCTGGGACTTCAGGTACTCCCTGTGTTGTATCTTCTGATGTCCCTAGTTCTTCTGTCGCTGCACTGCCTCCCAGACCTACTACTGTTGTTGTCGCCCGTGCTCCGATCACTCAGGTGTCATTACTTAGGATGGGAGAACTTGCCTATTTTGCGGATCGTCAGGCAGCCAGACTTGAGACCTCCATTCTTGGCATGATTCAGGCTGCCTTGACTGATGCTGTGACACTATTGAGCGCTGGCATCGATAGCCTTGCGGAAATATAGCGGTGTGTGAGCGTGGACAAAGGGCCAACAAGGAGGTAACGGCTTTAAAAGCTGCCATTGCTGAGCTGAAGAAAGATGTGGACTACCTGAAATCCACCAATATGTCCATGGTCTTTGGAACAGTAGATATTCCAAACGTGCCCGAGATGCCTCCGACTACCACCAGACAAGAGGATAGAATGGAGCAGACAACTGAACTTGAGTCAGAGTCAGAGACTAATGAAGAGATGCTTGAGGAGACTGAGGGAGCTGCAGATGAGGACCTGACTGAGACTGAAGCAGCCATGATATATGCGGCTATGCAGGCTTCCCTGGAAAATACATTGTTTGCTGTCTCTAGTGGAGCTGTCCCTTCTGAGGTGACTCTGGGTACTGAGACCCGAGACCAGACAGATGCACCGTGCACTAATGCCCAGACATATGGAGCGACTACGTAGATAGGATCCCCTCTTTATCTCCCTCTCTGTCTTATTTTATTTTATTTTCAAATATTTTCGTTTGTATTTGAGGACAAATAATTTTTTTTTGTGGTGGGGTGAGGCCCACATTTTTGCATATTAGTTTTGTTGATATAATTGGGTTTTGAGCTAAATTTGTGTTATACACTGCTTTTTGTGGAAGGTTTGAGCTTGTGGCTCCTTGCTTTTAATTATAAATGATTTTTGACCCTTTTAAAAAAAAAATTACCACCACTTGTATGTGTTAAATATGGTTGTTCTCTTGCAAATTTGAATATTGGTTTTGATCAATATCGATGACTCGAATAGTGCTCATAATCAAACATAAATATATGCGCAGCTACAACGAGGCCAATTGAAGTTGCATAGACAATATGTGAACTCTTTGCATCTCGTTGTGACTAGCCAATTATCAAATTGAGTCTCTTGTGATGAACGTTGCACACTAGCAAAAGTGTGGAGTCTTGTTTGACTTTCGTGTCAATGCCTTGTGTGATGAGCTTACCGTGAACCATGCATGATGACACCTATAATTTACCCCGTTGGTCCGGTTGACTAAGTGATGCAATTTCTTGAGATGATTTTAGGCAACTTTAAAGAGTGTGAACCAATTTGAAAATATACCTTTTTTGTGACTTACTTTGTGAGTGTGTGAACCTCTTTTGAGGACCCTTTGAGCCTTGACCTTTTCTTGGAAGAAGCTTGGTAACATTGTAACCTCTCCTTATCCATCACCCATAATCCTCATGATCTGTGGTTTGTTTGAATAGCCAACTTAGTTCAAAAGCCTAAGTTGGGGGTGTGGTGAAAAGAGAAGGCAAATCAAGTAAATGCAAAGAAGTCCCTTATGCCCATGTTTCGAGAAAAATGGAACCCCTCCATATTAAAAAAAAGAGAAAAGATTGGAAAATAAAATGAAAGAAAAAGTTGTGAAATAAAGTTGTGGAAATATAAAGAAAATGGAGTTTCCAATGAATCATGGAAGATTAATAAAAGGTGACTTTTGAGCTTGAATGAAATTGATAAAGAAAAGGAAAGAAGGTGTTGTTCACATCATATTTCGTGAGGATTTCAGCCTATAAGCCTAAATGACCATACCATTACACTCAGTCTTGTTTCAAGCCTTGAAAAGACCTTTTCGATCTTGAATGAGCTGAAGCAAAAGTCAATTGGAAAATAAGGGCAAACTATAGGTGAAATCATGCATTGTGTTTATCTTTGTGAGTGTGAATGTTGATCTTGATTCCAGAGCTTTAAATGATTGAACCATTGTGTGTGAATATGGAATCATTCTTTGTGTGAGGGCATTTGAATACCTTTGTTGAGCTGGAACTTGCATTTGAAGCAAGTATAATGAGCTTGAGATTCTTTGGTAATGGTGAGTCACAACTTGAATCTTTGAGTGAAAAATTGATCCTTGCGCAAGTAAGTTGACACTTTTTATGTGCATTCATGATTGAGTCTTGTGTAGCACTGTTTGAGACATCCTTTTGAACTGCTGAAATTCAAATTTACTTGAGGACAAGAAAAAATTTAAGTTGGGGGTGTTTATGAGTCCAAAATTTGGACTCATTTAGGGCTTTATTTTGATAGATTTAGTGTCCTCAAATGCATATTTTGTCTTAATAACTGATGTAAATCCTTGAGTTTCATGTATTTGGAGTTAGAGACAAAGCATGGACACTATGGAGCAAAACGGAACAAGACAGCTGAAAGAACGAAGAAAAGAAGGCTTGAGGATTGCCGAAGCCTTAATCTCGCCTAATGTTCCAGTGTGTTGAGCCCTGAAGGAAAAGATCAAGTTGGCGATGAAAGGGAGCAGTCGGTGCATCGCCGAACAGTTCCGCGAAGCAACACCATATCGCCCAATGATTCAAAACGTGAAGATGATGAAGGCAAAAGTTGAAAGGCGATGAACCAGACCAAAGGGCGGATCGCCGAGTGCATCGGCGATCCCGACTAACTGCGCCGAGTGGTCCTTCACAGCACCAATTTTTGAAATATATAAATACCCATTTAATTTTGTAGCTTAGGATCAAGTTGTAGCGAATTATTACTGATTTTTAGAATACTTTCAGTTTGAGTTCTTAGAGTTTTTGGGAGACATTATTCTTGAGCTTGAAGGTTTAGAAGGTTTTCATCTCCAAGAGATTGGAAGTGGGCATCAAAGATTCTTCATCTTAGACGTGTTTAAAGATATTTTTTATCGTACCCATTTCGTTTAGTAGTTGAGTTTGAACTTAATGGAATTGTAGTTGCAAATACGATTTCATCTTCGTGTTTTTGGCTTGCTCGAAGGAGAGGTTTTAAAACCAAAACTACTAAATCGATTGCCGGTGGTTATTGGGTCGTCGTGGGTTCAGCTCGAGAGAGTGAATCCTAGGCCTTCTCCCACACATTCATCTTGAGAGAGTGAATGGGCTAAGGCAAAGGCTGTGCTTAATTGCTACAACTCGGTGTTTGAGAGAAACCGAGTTGATTCGGGGTAAGTTGTTCAAAAGAAAATTTACCCTACTAAAGTCTAGCTTAGTTACAAATACTCAGCGATTTACTATCAATAGATTTTACCCGATTGTTTATTTTATCCTGTATTCCTAGCACTTCCCAAGAATCCCATCTCCCTATTTCGCATCTCTAATTTTTATTGTTTCTGTTTCTTAGTTAAATACAAACCCTCCATAGATAATTGACATTCATGTCACTTTTAGATTTAGTATGTTTTTATTCAATAATATTTATAGCTATGATTGATTAGAACTAAATTTGACTTTTCTATTTGATTATCGACTACTAATCGCTCCCTTGGGACTCGACGCCAACCCATTCGGTTGGGTTATATTACTACACGCGATCGTTGACACTTGATTTGGAAGTTGTGTCTTTGATTACGTCAAACATCATCCTTGCATACAAATTGAGTTAATATTGTATTTTCAGTACACAGAGTTGTTAGCCACATGTTTAAAAGTTTTTCTTTATATTGCATTTATATTACATCTTTATATTGAAATGAGTTGAGTTGAGACCAGGTATATTCTTTCTGTTCCCTTTCAAGCTTATGTCTTGCTTTAGAATTCCCCCCGCATGCTCGTACATTCAATGTACTGATGCCAGTTGGCCGACATCTTTTTATGATGCAAATACATGTAAGCAGGATCATCATCCAACACATCGTTGATCCAGTTGAGCTTCAGAGTTGTTGGTGAGCGTCCTTTCTTCCGGATGATCACCTTTTTATTGTTTTCAGTATTCTAGTTCTTTAGGATGTCGTGGGTCTTGTCCCGACGTCTATCTCAGTTGTTAGAGGCTTCATAGACAGTTAGTTATTGTTAGTTCATTAGTCTTTCATTTTCCATTCAGTTATGTTGAGACTTGAGTTGCCATTTTGGCTAGTGAATGTTTATTTTTAAAACATTCTAAGATTATCTATTGAGCTTTCAATTTACTTTTAAGACTATTTTTATCATGAGTAAGTCTTCCGCTGAGTAGTAAGCCAGGCTAAGGGTTCGCTTGGGGCCAGCAATGGTTCTCGAGTGCCAGTCCCACCTAAGGTGTAGGTCCAGGGCGTGACAAACTTGGTATCAGAGCCCAGAGTTCAAGAGTCCTAAGAAGTCTATGAAGCCATGTCCATAGAGTCCTAGTTATCAGTGTAAAGCGCGCCATATCTATAATTCGGAAGCTGCGACACTTAAGAACTATCTCACTTCTTTCATACTCATTTTGTGCGATAGAGTTTATCTCTAAAAATTTTCTTCTAATTCGTGCTTGGGCATGTATTTCAGGTCATGCCTCCACGAAGAGTTATCAGAGGTCGTCCCATTAGGAGGAATGTTGAACTATAGGAAAAAGGGGTACCTAATGCACCTGAAGTGAAACCCCAAAGAGAGGTCACCAATGTTGAGTTTTGGAAAGCTATCCAGATGTTGAATCAAGCTGTGACCAATCAAGTTTGACATATAGAGAATCAATAGGAGGTGGTTGATACTTCTAGGATTTGTGAATTTTTAAGGATGAATCCTCCAAGCTTCACTGGTTCAAGTGTCACTGAGGATCTTGAAAACTTTGTTGAAGAGCTTCAGAAGGTTTTTGAGATTATGCACATTGCTGATGCTGAGAGGGTAGAACTAGTTGCATACCAAATGAAGGGTGTCGTTAGAATCTGGTTTGATTAATGGAAAAAGAATAGGGCTGAAGGTGTATCGCTTGTGAGTTGGGCTATGTTTGAGGAGGCCTTTTTGGGGCATTTCTTTCCCTGTGAACTAAGAGAAGTAAAGGTATGAGAATTCCTTACTCTTAAGCAGGAATCTATGAGTGTTCATGAGTACAGTCTGAAGTTCACCCAACTTTCCCGCTATGCTCCGGAGATGGTTGCTGACATTAGAGGCAGGATGAGTTTGTTCGTTGCTGAGTTGTCTCATCTGTCAAGTAAGGAAGGCAAGACAGCTATGCTGATAGGAGATATGGACATAGCAAGGCTGATGATCCATGTGCAACGGGTTGAGGAAGAGAAGCTGAGAGATAGGGAAGAGTTCCGAAACAAGAGAGCTAAGACAGGGAATGAGTCTGGACAATAGAAGGGTAATGTCAACCGATCATCTTTCCAACATAAACAAAAGGGACCTACTCCATCATCTGCTAGTGCACCTGCACCAAGGAACATATGTGAATTCCACAATCATAATTCTCAAAAGGTAGTGTGGCACGAGGAGGTAATGAGACTCCTGCATGTGCTAAGTGTGGTAGGACCCACTCAGGGGTGTGTCGTGATGGCTACACTGGTTGCTTCAAGTGTGGTTAGAACAGTCATTTTATGAAAGAGTGTCCTAAGAACAGAGAAGGTAATGGTAATGGGGGCAATAGAGCCTAATCTTCTTTAGTTGCTCCACCAGACAAAACCGCATCTGGAGGAGCTACTACTTCAGGGGCAGGCGGAGGAGGAAACCCTCTGTACACTATCAATAGTCGCCAAGAGCAAGAGGATTCGCCTAATGTTGTCACTGGTATGATCTAAGTCTTTAATTTTGATGTTTATGGTTTGCTAGATCTAGGAGAGAGTCTATCTTTTGTGACTCTTTATATTGCGATGAATTTTGATGTTTTTCCTGAGAATTTTCTTGAACCCTTCAGTGTTTCTACACCTGTTGGTGAGTCTATTCTAGTTGAGAGAGTCTATCATGATTGTACCATTTTCGTTAATCACAACAGTACCATGACTGATTTAGTTGAGTTAGACATGGTAGATTTTGATGTCATTCTAGGTATGGACTGGTTTCATGCATGTTATGCATCAGTAGATTGTAGAACTCGAGTTGTTAAGTTCCAGTTTCCTAACGAGCCAGTTATAGAGTGGAAGAGTAGCTCAGCATTGCGTAAGGGTCATTTTATTTCGTACCTTAAGGTGAGAAAGTTAGTTTCCAAAGGGTGTGTCTATCACTTAGTCCGAGTTAATGACTCTAGTGTTGAGACACCTTCTATTTAGTTAGTTCTAGTAGTAAAAGAGTTTTCAGAAGTCTTTCCTGATGATATACCTGGAGTCCCTCATGAGAGAGAAATAGACTTTGGTATAGATATTCTTCCTAATACTCATCTTATATCTATTCCGCCATATAGGATGGCACCAACAGAGTTGAAAGAGTTAAAAGAGCTGTTGAAAGATCTCCTTGAGAAGGGTTTTATTCGACCAAGTATCTCACCTTGGGGAACTCCGATCTTATTTGTGAGGAAGAAAGATGGTTCTCTTAGAATGTGTATAGATTACCGTTAGTATCAATCCTCTTCAGAGAATTAATGATCTCTTCGATCAACTTCAGGGTGCCACTTGTTTTTCTAAGATAGACCTCAGATCTTGCTATCATCATTTGAGAGTAAGAGAAAGTGATATCCCTAGGATAGCTTTCAGGACCCGTTATGGTCACTATGAGTTCCTAGCTATGTCCTTTGGTTTGACCAATGGTCCTACAACATTTATGGACCTTATGAACAGAGTATTCAAACCTTATTTAGATATGTTTGTTATTGTATTCATTGATGACATTCTAATCTATTCGAGGAGTGAGGAAGATCATGCTAGTCATCTCAGAATAGTCCTACAAACTCTCAAGGATAAGGAGTTATATTGGTAAATTTTATAAGTGTGAATTTTGGCTTGAGTCTGTGGCATTCTTAGGCCATATTGCTTCCGGTGATGGAATTAGAGTTGATACTCATAAAATAGAGGCATTGCAGAATTGGCCTAGACCCAAATCTCAATAAATATTATTAGTTTCTTGGGTTTGGCTGGATATTATAGAAGGTTTGTCGAGGGGTTCTCATCCATTTCCTCCCCTTTGACCAAGTTAACTCAGAAAACAGTTAAGTTTCAATGGTTTGAAGCTTGTGAGAAAAGCTTTCAGAAATTGAAAAAATGGTTGACTATTGCCCCAGTATTGACCTTACCAGAGGGTACGCAAGGTTTTGTTGTGTATTGTGATGCGTCCAGAGTTGGTTTGGGTTTTGTGTTGATGCAAAATGGAAAAGTTATAGCTTATGCCTCTAGACAACTTAATGTTCAAGAGAAGAATTACCCCACCCATGATCTAGAGTTTGCTGTTGTAGTATTTTCTTTGAAAATATGGCGTCACTATCTATATGGTGTTCATGTGGATGTGTTCACCGATCACAAGAGCCTTCAGTATGTGTCTAGTTAGAAATAACTTAATATCAGATAAAAGAGGTGGTTGGAGTTACTCAAGGATTATGACATGAGTATTCTCTATCATCCAGGTAAGACTAATGTTATTGCTGATGCCTTGAGCAGGTTGTCTATGGGTAGTACTTCTCACTTTGAGGAAATTAAGAAAGAGTTACCTAAAGGTGTGCACAGACTTATGCGATTAGGAGTTCGTTTAATGGATTCCACTGAAGGTGGAGTAGTGGTGATGAATGGGGTTGAATCATCATTAGTGTCAGAAGTGAAAGAGAAACAAGACCAAGATCCTATTTTTTTGAATTGAAGGCAAATGTTCATAAGTAGAAAGTAATGGCTTTTGAACAAGGGTTTATTGAGGTATCAAGGTAGGTTGTGTGTACCAAGGGTGGATGAAATCCAAGAGAGGATCATGGAGGAATCTCATAGCTCCAGATATTCTATCCATCCGGGTTCCCCAAAGATATATCGTGGCTTGAGAGAAGTATATTGGTGGAGTAATATGAAGAAGGGCATTGTAGAGTTCATTCCAAAGTGTCCGAATTTCCAACAAGTCAAAATAGAACACCAAAGGCCAAGTGGTATGACTCAGAATATATAACTTCTGAAATGGAAGTACTTCTGAAATGGAAGTAGGATATGATCAATATGGATTTCATTACAGGTTTACCACGGTCTCGCAGACAACATGATTCGAATTGGGTTATTGTAGATCGAATGACTAAATCAGCCCATTTCTTACTGGTAAAGACTACCCATTCAGCAAAAGATTATGCTAAGTTATATATTCAAGAGGTAGTCAGACTTCATGGAGTTCCAGTTTCGATTATATCAGATATAGATGCACAATTTACTGCACAATTCTGGAAGTCTTTCCAGAAAGGTTTGGGTTCGAAGGTGAACTTGAGTACTGCTTTTCATCCTCAGATAGATGGTCAAGCAGAGCGCATAATTCAGATGATATGTTGAGGGCTTATGTGATTGATTTCAAAGGTAATTGGGATGATCACCTACCTCTCATAGATTTTGTTTACTACAATAGTTACCACTATAGCATCCAAATGGCTCCTTATGAGGCTCTTTATGGGAGAAGATGCATATCTCCTATTGGATGGCTTGAGATTGGTGAAGTTGGGTTGATAGGACCAGACTTAGTTCATCAAGCTATGGAAAAAGTGAGAGTTATTCAAGAAAGGTTGAAAACAACACAGAGTCGTCAAAAATCCTACACTGATGTTAGGAGAAGGGACTTAGAGTTTGAAGTAGATGATTGGGTATACTTGAAGGTTTCACCCATGAAGGGTGTTATGAGATTTGGTAAGAAGGGGAAACTTAGTCCCCGATATATTGGTCCTTAGAGAATATCCAAAAGGATTGGTAATGTAGCTTATGAGTTGGAGCTACCACAAGAGTAAGCAGTGGTCTATCCGGTATTTCATATTTCGATGCTGAAGAAGTGTATGGGCGACCATTTACTTATCATACTTATCAAATATATTGGTATTAAGGATATCTTATCTTTTGAGGATATTCCTGTTCAGATTCTAGATCGTCAGGTTTGCAAGCTGAGAACCAAGGAAGTAGCATCAGTCAAAGTTCTGTGGAGAAATCAATTTTTTGTGGAAGCTACTTGGGAAGCTGAGGAGGACATGAAGGAGAGTTACACACATCTCTTCGAGTCCGAAGAAATTCCAAATTTAGGTACTAATCCGTTCCTTGACATTTGCTGTGAGTTTGCTTGTTGTATGTATATTTTGCTTGTTGGATGTTTGAGCTGAATGTTAGATGTTACACACTTATCCTTATAAGATAATCTCATTCGAGGACGAATGTTCCCAATGGTGGATATATTGTAACACCCCGCTATTTGAAAGAGCTAGAATTAGAAAGAACCATTTTGGAAAAGGATGAAAATCTGAAATTTGGCAAAGTTATGTGAAGTATGAGGTTGGGTCAACTTCAAACGACCATAAATCTCACTATAGGATGAGTTAGGTGTGCCATAAGATATAAAATGAAATATGTTTCCAACTCCACCAAGTTTTCTAATTTTCGAGCTCGTATTAGGGAGATATGCCTGTTTGAAGTCGGGCTGTCTGAATAAGGAAAGTCAGTCGGATTTTGGAGGGGTATTTTGGTCTTTTCAGTACCCAATTAATTTAATTTGTTTCTAGTGATTAAATTGGGATCTAAACTGATTTGGTTCAGTTTACGCTTTACAAAATTACGCTAGGGCATGGAGAAAAGAGAAAAAAGGAGAAAAAGGAGAAAAAAGGAAAAAAAGAGGAGAAAGAGCCAAAGTTCGTCGCGTTCTTGATTTCGCTTGCAGATTTCACCAAGGTTTAATACCTATGAGGTATATTAGATCACATAGCGTTGGGTTCATTTACCCATGCACCAATCATGATTTAATTCATCGTTTTTATGTTCTTGAATTAGAGAAATTGAGTTCTTGATGGATTTTGTTGAAGTTTCCATAGGGATCTTGATTGTTGAGTTCTTGAGAAGTTCTTGAGTTAATTTTATGAGATTTAAGGTTGTTTTTAGTAGATTCTTGTATACTTTGGTTGGGTATTCAAATCTAAGTTTTTGGGGAAGAAACCAATCGAATCTAGATGACATAGGGTCGAAAAAACGAACAGGAAAATTCATCAAAATTTCTAGGAAAAGGGGTTTGGCGCCACGCCACTCAATGCGCTCCACGCCAGTGTCTGAAGTTTGGGCTCTAGGGAGCCACGCCACTTAGTGCGCCCTAACCCATATTCTGTAGTTTTGGGTCTGGCGCCCTGCACCACTCAGTACGCCAGGGTCGCTAAATCCTCTACCCTTTCCCAGTTCTTTCCGTTCGAGTTCCGTTGAATCGTACCTATGCTTTCTAGTTGATTTCTACACTATAAGGTAGGTCTAAACATCATGAGATCATCCATAAACATGAATCATAACCTTGAATCCATAAATTCAAATTCAAGGAAAGTTAAGAGCCAAGTCTAAAGAGTTCTTAGAGTCTTTTCAAAAGTTTTTTGCAAATGCTTTAAACTTGTTTTAAGACTTGAGTTTTGAGTTGAGTAAAAAGTAACAAATGAAGTTCATTTTCTTCAAAAGAGTATATGGGAACTATGTATTCCCAAAGACTAAATGCTTTCATATTTAAACAAGAAAGAAAACACTGATTTCCAAAAGAGCCTTTGAGCTAGTTTTTGAGTAAAGAGTAAATGTTTTCACATTTAAGCAAGAGCAGAAACACTGATCTCCAAGAGAGCCCTTGGGCTAGTTTTGAGTCATTATCTCAAACCACAGAAAGAGTTATGTTTTTAAACATATGAGCTATTTACATTTTGAGAGAAGTATTGAGCACCGATTTGGGGACCTGCTTGAGTTCAGATAATTCATAGTCTCCATAGACCGTGTAGCCAGCATGGGTAGAAAATGGTCATACTTTTTAGATAATTCCTTAGTGCTTTTTAGCATAGACTAGTGGATCCACTTAGTAGTTAGGCTCTATACCCCTGACAAGGTATAGGACGGCCCTGATAGCGTGAGGCAAGATGTTGTATCATCACATAGCTCATAGTGATGGTTGTCGGTTGGAGAAACTCCCACAGAGATATTATGTATTCTTATATACACAGAGTTATTTGTATATTCATATACAACCAGATTTTAAATGGTATCCTTGCATACAAACTGGGTTAATATTGTATTTTCAATACACAGAGTTGTTATCCACATGTTTTAAAAACTTTTCTTTGTATTGCATTTATATTACTGCTTTATATTGAAATGACTTGAGTTGAGACCAGATATGTTTTTTCAGTTCCCTTTCAAGCTTATGTCTTGCTTTAGAATTCCCCCTCGCATTCTCGTACATTCAATGTACTGATGCCAGTTGGTCTGCATCTTTTTATGATGCAGATACAAGTAACTAGGATCAGCATCCAGTGCATCATTGATCCAATTGAGCTTCAGATTTGTTGGTGAGTTTCCTTGCTTCAGTATTCTAGTTCTTTAGGATGTTGTGGCTTGTCGCAACGTCCATCTCAGTTGTTAGAGGCTTCATAGACAGTTAGTTATTGTTAGTTCATTAGTCTTTCATTTTCCATTCAGTTAAGTTGAGACTTGAGTTGCCACTTTGGCTAGTGAATGTTTATTTTTAAAACATTCTAAGATTATCTATTGAGCTTTCAATTTACTTTTTAGAGTACTTTTATCATGAGTAAGTCTTCCGCTGACTAGTAAGTTAGGCCAAGGGTTTGCTTGGGGCCAACAATGGTTCTCGAGTGCCAGTCCCGCCCAGAGTGTGTGACAGTAACATCTAACACCCAGCTCAAACCTCAATATGCAAAGTAACACAACATTTCAACTAAAATAAATGTCAAGGAAAGGATTAGTACCTTAATTTGGAATTTCTCTAGACTCAAAGAGATGTGATATCTCTTCTTCATATCCTCTTCAGCCTCCCTAGCAGCTTCCTCAACAAACTGATTTCTTCACAAAACCTTGACTGATGCTACCTCCTTGGTTCTCAACTTGCGATCCAGAATCTGAACGGAAATCTCCTCATAAGATATGCTATCATTAATACCAATATCTTCAGTAGGTATGATAAGTGAAGGATCGCCCATACACTTCTTCAACATAAAAATGTGAAATACTGGATGAACATCTGCTAATTCTGACGGTAGCTCCAATTCATAAGCTACATTGTCAATCCTCTTAGATATCATGTATGGATTAATATACCGGGGACTAAGCTTCCCCTTCTTGCCAAACCTCATAACATCCTTCATGGGTGAAACCTTCAAGTCAACCCAATCATCTACCTCAAACTCTAAGTCTCTTCTCCTAACATCAATATAAGATTTCTGACGACTTTGCATTGTTTTTAACCTTTCTTGAATAGTCTTCACTTTCTCCATAGCTTGATGAACTAAATCTGGTCCTATCAACCCAGCCTCACCAACCTCCAACCATCTAATAGGATATCTACATCTTCTCCCATAAAGAGCCTCATAGGGAGCCATCTGGATGCTAGAGTGGTAAGCAAACTTAATGAGAGGTAAGTGATCATACCAATCACCCTTGAAATTGATCACACATGACCTCAATATATTCTCTAAAGTCTAAATTGTGTGCTCTGCTTAACCATCAGTCTGAGGATGGAAAGCAGTACTCAAATTTACCTTTAAACCCAAACTTTTCTGAAAAGACTTCTAAAATTATGTGGTGAATTGCGCACCTCTATCTGAAATGATGGACGCTGGAACTCCATGAAGTCTCACTACCTCTTGAATATATAAGTTAGCATAATCTTCTGCTGAATGGGTAGTCTTTACCGGTAAGAAATTGGCTGATTTAGTCATTCGATCTACAATCACCAAAATCGAATCATTCTACCTGCGAGACCATGGTAAACCTATAATGAAATCCATATTGATCATCTTCCACTTCTATTCTGGAATATCTATGTTATGAGCCATACCACCTGGCCTCTGGTGCTCTATCTTGACTTGTTGGCAATTCGGGCACTTAGCAGCACTTTGCGATACACTTCTTCATACTACTCCACCAATAGACTTCTCTCAAGTCACGATACATCTTTGTGGAACCCGAATGGATAGAACATCTGGAGCTATGAACTTCTTCCATGATCCTCTCTTGGAGTTCATCCACCTTTGGCACACACAATCTACCTTGATACCTCAATACACCATCTCCCCCTTATTCAAAAGCCATCACTTTTTGCTTATAAGCATTTACCTTTAATTCAAAAAAAATAGGATCTTGGTCTTGTTTCTCTTTCACCTCAGACACTAATGATGATTCAGCCCCATTCATCACCACTACTTCTCTTTCGTTGGAATCCATTAGTCGGACTCCAAATCCTGCAAGTCTATGCACACCTTTTGCTTATTCTTTCTTGTCCTCCTCAACATGGGAAGTACTACCCATAGACAACCTACTCAAGGCATCAGCAACAATGTTAGCCTTACCTGGGTGATAGAGAATACTCATGTCATAATCCTTGAGTAATTCCAACATGCACCTCCTTTGTTTGAGATTAAGCTCTTTCTGACTGAACACATATTAAAGACTCTTGTGATCGGTGAACACACCTACATGTACACCATAAAGATAGTGCCACCATATTTTCAAAGCAAACACTACGGCGACCAACTCTAAATCATAGGTTGGGTAATTTCTCTCGTGTACCTTAAGTTGTCTGGAGGCATAAGTTATAACTTTGCCATTCTGCATTAACACACAACTCAGTCCCACTCTGGACGCATCACAACATACCACGAAACCTTGTGTACCTTCTGGTAAGGTCAATATTAGGGCAATAGTCAACCGCTTTTTCAATTCCTAAAAGTTTTTCTCACAAGCTTCAGACCATCGAAACTTAACTATTTTCTGAGTCAACTTGGTCAACGGGGATGAAATAGCTGAAAACCCCTCAACGAACCTTTTTTTCAAGTGAATCTCCAAGTCATAAATATCTGAGCCAAATAGATCTATTTCTTGTGTGAGGTCAACTCTTCCTTCAATCAGTTGGGTTGTCATGTATGTTAGACCATCACGGATAGACTTTTGAAACTTTAGAAGTTGAGTTTGTTCTTGTAGCTAAGATTGGCTCACTATCTCTACTTCTTTATAACTTTCATCTTGCTGAGATTCAATATTTTCCTTTAATTGAGTATTAGTTAGGCCTGTAACTTGCAATTGATCAACGTCAACCTTAGCTTGAAGCTCCATGATTATTACTTGTAGTTTCATGTCTTTTGCTCGTTGTTCCATTATCATTGATTCAAGTTCCGTGAGTTTTGATTGCAGTTCCCTTTGTGCTAAATTACTTTAGTCCACCATGTCCATAAATTGCTTTAAGAATATATTGTGCACCTCTTGTTCAGCATTCTCCACTTCATCACCCCTGCCAACATCACAAATAACAGAAGAATCATAATACGGGTTCGAGGGATGTAAATAAGAGTTAGGACAACCGCTCCAATGAACATATTATCCACCACATATATGACATATAGGACACTTGATCTCCACGTGGTGTCCATCACAATAATTACAAGGATATTTATAATAATACCCCTCACTCTGTCATGATCCGAGCCTACACCCTGGACGTGGTCAGCACTCGAAGACCATTGTTGGTCCCCAAGCGAACCCTCATCCTGGCTGACTACAAGCGGAAAACTGATTCAAGCATACAAAGCTTAAAAACTGAAATAAAAGTTCATAAAACTTAAATACAAACTTTAAGTCCAAAGAAAACTCTGTATAATAAAATATATACAACTCGCCATAAAAAGGCAACTTTAGTCTTTAAAACATTTAATAAAATAAATGATAAAGACTTCTCAACTATACTGACTATCTATGAAGCCTCTAGCTGATAAAGATAGAAGTCGGGACAAGACCCACAACATCCTAACAACTGATATAACTGAAAGATAAATGAAACCCTCCAGAAGCAAGGAGGCTTATCATAGCTAACTAGAACTATCGGATGTATCAACGAAGCTCCTGTTAATGATCCTGAATACCTGTGACTGCATCATGAGAAGATGCAGGCCAAATGGCTCAGTACGTGGAATGTACGAGCATGTAAGGGGAATTCTAAAACATAAACATAAGCTTGAAACTTGATAGAAATGAAACATACTTACCCCTTCTCAAACTTACTCAACTCAAGGAATACTCAAGGGTACTCAAAACTACTCAAACTTACTCAACTCAAAAGTACTCAAGGATAAGATACTCAACTTAGAGATTAGATACTCAACTCAAGGATTAGATACTCAACTTCAAAGATATGATACTCGAATTGAAATACTCAACTCTGGATACTCAACTCATGAATACTTAACTGAACTCATTTCATTATAAAGCAGTTTAAAACAAGTGCAAAATAAAGAAACAAACTGTTTAAAATTATGTTGTCAACTCTGTGTGTATGCAAGGATACAACATAACATCTGAAATGTATGTAAAAATACAACTAAACTGATGTATATAAAAATACAATAACTGCTGTGGGAGGAGTTTCTCTAACCGACAACCATCACATAAGAGCTATAGTGATGATACAACGATCTACCTCACGTTGCCAGCGCATCCTATACCCGGCCAAAGGTATAGGACCTGAACTACTAATGGATCCACTAGTCTATGTGAAAAGGGTTCATCTAAAAAGTATGACCCTTTTCTACCCATGATGGCTACATGGTTTGTGGGGGCTGTGAGTTGTTTGAACTCTCCCCCATATCGGTGATCAATACTACTCCCAAAAATATACTAGTTCTTAAGTTTTAAAAACATACTTCTTTCTGCTGATTTGAGATAATTGCTCAAAAACTTAGCTCAAAGGCTATCTTGGAAATCTCAGTTTCCCTGCTTGCTTCATTTAGAAAGCTATTACTCTTTTCTGAAAACTAGCCCGAAGGCCCTTTGGAAATCTCAGTTTCCGTTCTTATTTAAATATGAAAGCATTTATAAGCTCTTTGGGAATACTTAGTCCCCATATACTTTTGAAGAAAATGACTTCAAACTTTACTCTTCACTCTTTACTGAACACAAAACTTAAGTCTTAAAACAAAGGTAAAACATTTGTAAAAAACTTCTTAAAATGTGGTTTGTATCGAATGATGGACATGAACAACTCAATGCAAGGTTTACAATAACTATAGATAGAACTCAAATACTTGGAACTCAAGAACTTCAATAATACTACTCATTTCAAGAATGCTCAACTCAGAGGGTTCATGCGGAATTATGACCATGAACGACTCAACTCAAGGACTCCAAGATACTTCTCTTCTCAAGACTGCTCGACTTATAGGATTCATGCGGAATTATGGGCATGAACAATTCAACTCAAGGACTTTATGGGTAACATGTAATAGTCCCATGCTTAGAAATATAATCTCAAAGGGGATTAGGAACTCAATACTCAAGACTTAGAACTTGAAGATACTACTCCTCTCAAAGATACTCAACTTCTGGAGTTCATGCGGAATTTATGGGCATGAATGACTTGACTCGTAGGTCTACATAACATTATGAAACTCATGTATGTGACTCTTCTCATTCTCTGACTTACTTCCTCAAAACTTAGTTCAAATCGATAGTTGATCT
>JAJOOH010000464.1:0-96127 GCA_029582605.1 Solanum gracilifrons | reverse complement strand
ATGAAGTGTGATGACAAGTTTGAGAGGCTTGTTTGGGGTTCCTTCGGGTTCCTCATTCGCCATGTCACATCTAGGCCCTAGGCTTGGGTCGTGACAATATGCTACATCTATTTCTATATTAAGATGGTTTTGTTCCTAATGCCCATAACTATTCTATGTACCTATCAGGATTTTGGGGATCCATTTGTTTTTTGGACTTGCACACGAGTGTACCTTGTAGGCTTATGGGGTAAGTTAAATTTTAGTTAGCTATTTACTAAATTCACTTCATTTTTGTTCTGCAATCATTTGTATGTCCTTAAAATTTTTCTTCTTTGATCTCTTTTGTATTTAATTTTCGTCTTTTTATATTACCTTTACTTTTCTTGTTCAGTCGGCCTATGATGCTTACTAAGTACCTGTTGTTTTGGTACTCATGCTACACTCTACTTCTATTTTCTTATGTAGGTACGAGCACCAACTATCAATGTTGAGTTTGAGCCAGAAGTCGCAGTATTCGGAGGTGAGAGATGAGCACATGCTGTTCTAGATCATACTTGTTTCCATTTTTAATAGTTGAATAGTCTTTTGTATTTTGAGATAAGTAAGTTTATTTATGGTTCACTTTTAGGACTTGTATTCTTTTGTAGTAGCTTTGTACTCGTGACGTTCAGGTTGTGGGAGGGTTCTTTTGGATTTATGTATATATATATCTTGCTTCCGCTTATTCCTCCAGTTATTTATGTTAAATTGCTTATTTCTACCTCGTTTCTACCCTTACACCCTTTACTTGACATTTCGGGTTACAGGTTGGCTTACCTACTGGTAGGTTATACTTGGTGATATCATGACCTGAGAAATCACGTTGTGACAATGTTTGCATCCAATCTAACTTATAGCCTTTCCTATATATTGTTACACCTCGCTATTTGAAAGAACTAGAATTTTGAAGAAACCGTTTTTAGAAATAATCAAATTTGGAAAGTTTCACCTAATTTAGCTAAGGATGAGTTTTGGGTAAGCATTAAATGAACGTAACTCCTTTGAGGGAGATATGGCCAATCCAAGTTGGGCTGTTTAGATAAGAAAGGTCAAAATAGGATTTGTGAAGGTTATTATGGTCTTTTCACTACCCAATTAATTAAATTCATTTTTGGTAATTAAGTTGGGGTCTAAACTGATAGGATTCAGTTTACGCTTAGGATTTTGAGACAAGAGAAAAGAAGAGGAGAAAGGAGGAGAAAAAGCAAGGATTGGTCGCGTTCTTGAAGTTATGCTCATCGATTTCACCAAGGGTTGATCCCTACGAGGTATGTGAGATCACATAGCGTTGGCTTAGTTCACCCACGCACCAATCATGATTCAATTTGACGAATTTATGTTCTTGAAAATGTAGAAATTGAGTTCTTGATGGAATTTGTTGAAGTTTCTATTGGGTTCTTGATCTTTGAAGTTGTTGAGAAGTTCTTGAGTTAAATTCATGAAAGTTCATGTTGTTTTGAGTATATTCTTGCATATTTTGGTTATGTAGTTGAATCTCAGTGTTTGGGGAAAGAAATAATTGAATATAGAGTTTTTAGAGTTGAAAAACGAGCAAGAAAAATTGGGGATTTTCTAGGTAGCGTCTGGGGTGCTGCGCCAGCCATAGCGCCCCACTTTTGGTTCTGAAGTTTTCCCTCTGGAGCTCCGCGCACGTCGGTGCACCCCAAGCCAGTGTCTGAAGTTTGCCCTCTGACGTCCCGCGCCACTCAGAACGCCAGGTCTTCTACCCTTTCCCACTTCTTTCCGTTCGAGTTCCCTTGAAACGTACTTATGTTCTCTAGTTGATTTCTACACTCTAAGGTACGTCTAAACAACATGAAATCATCCATAACATGATATCATGAGCGTTGAATCCATAATTCAATTCAAGGAAAGTTAAGAGTCAAGTCAAGAGAAGTTCATAGAGTTTTCCCAAAGTCTTTTACAAACTTTTTAACTTTGTTTTAAGACTTGAATTTTGAGTTGAGTAAAGAGTAAATACTGAATTTCATTTCTTCGGAAGAGTATATCAGGACTATGTATTCCCAAAGAGTAAATGTTTTCACATTTAAACAAGATAGGAAACACCGATTTCCAAGAGAGCCTTGTAGGTAGTTTTTGAGTAATTACATCTAACCACATAAAAAGTTTTGTTTTAAAACATATCAGCTGAGTATATTTTGGGAGTAGTATTGAGCACCGATATGGGGATGAGTTCATAATAACTCAAGTCCCCATAAACCATGTAGCCATCATGGGTAGAAAAAGGTCATACTTTTTAGATGATTCCTTAATGTTTTTTAGCATAGACTAGTGGATCCACTTAGTTGAGGCATTCTATATCCCGACAAGTTATATAACAGTTTTGGTAGCGTGGATGAGACGTTATATCATCACATAGCTCATAGTGATGGTTGTCAGTTAGAGAAACTCCGAAAGAATTATATTACTTTATGACATATGTATATTGAGTTGTACTTACTGTTTTAAATGCTTTATATAAATTGCACCTTTACTGTTAATTTAGTCTTCATTTGAGTTGAGTATCCATGAGTTGAGTAAAGCTGAGGTAAGTGTTCTCTTCATATTCATTTCAAGCTTATGTCGTGTTTAATTTTCCCGTCACATGCTCGTACATTCAATGTTCTAATGCCATTTGGCCTGCATCATTTTATGATGCAGATACAAGTTACTAGGATCAGAATCAAGTGCCTTGTTAAATAAGTTGAGCCCTCAAAGTCAGTTGGTGAGCCTCATTTCTTTCCAAAGGACCCCTTTTACATTGTTTTCTAGTATTTCAGTTGTTAGGATGATAGGGGGGTCTTGTCCCAACATCTCTCATTGTTTTTGGAGGCTTCATAGATGGATAGTTATAGTCCTCTAGTCTTTCCATTTCAGTTGTTTATGTTAAGACTTGGTTTGCCACTATGGCTAAGTTTAATGTTTATTTCTAAAACATTCTAAGTTATTTTGAGACAGTTTATTTAATTGCATTTGATTTCTTTATTAATGCGTAAAGTCTTTCGGTAATAGTCTAGCAAGGACAAGTGTTCACTTGATACCAGCAATGGTTCTCGAGTGTCAATCCCGCCCAGGGTGTAGGCTTGGGGCGTTACATATATGTTACTGCTATCCTTATGTTTGCCGCAAAGTTTTTGTCACCGCTAACCTTGTCTTCGCACCATATCTTGCTAATATATATCACTGCTAACCTCATGTTTACATCAAAATCAAGCTTATACTCTACTTTCTAATTTCTTTGACCTTTACACATACACATGAACACATTGAATTACATAGTCATTCCCATCTCCACATTCACGTGTAATCAACATGATTCTTTCCACATGTCGATTGAAATGGAACTATCAAAACAGATTGTACTATAAAACAGATGCCAAAACACTCTGTTGATTTTGTGAGGAGAGTTTAGTTATATGAAGTGGTTCAATAATACCTTACAATAATTCAAGGCATGAAGAGACTTTTAGGAAAAAAATATAAGTTGGCAGAGGTAATGCCATTGAAAATTTTACATACATTCTAATACTAATGTCACTCATGCTTATTACTCTAACGCCACCACCCGTTGTTCAATACAAGGCTACAATCAAAGAAAACGTTACTTTTGTGTATAGTAATATATCAAAATATAGGCTACAATGATTTGGAACAATGTGTGTGTTTCATGACACGACATAACTAAGAGGCAAAAGTGTTCATTACTACACAGTTAGTTATATACAAATCCATATGTCATAAGCCTGAATTGTAGGTTACATATACAACTTCACGGGTATATGAAACTCAAGATAAGGCATACATGTGCAGCGCACGTGCGATAAATCTATTAATAAATGAAAAATACCTCAACAAATTAAGAAACGAAGTACTGATTACTTAGTTTAGGATCAGTCACATATGATTAACAACTTATCTAAGCCATCCATTAGCTGTATTCAACTTTTTTTGGTTAGTGATAACTGGTCGTTTAGAAAATATTTCTAAGAGATCCGTGCGACACACTTTGTGCTTTTTTTAACCAAATATATTGATCACACAAAAATATAGAGCTTCAATTTCACACTAACAACATTGAGGTGAATCTAGATCGAGTTCAACCGAACTTATTATCTTAAGCTCGAACAGTGTATATATATGGAGAAAACATTTGAAATGTATATACAAAGGATATTCACACAAATTCTTGACTTACTAATTTCCTATAATAGGGTGAGTGATAAGTGAAAGATAATAGGATTACTTACTAATGTTTCTTCCTTATTTTCTCCACTTTTCACTACAAATGGATAACTCATTATTCTATGTTGATGTTGCAATCAGTTGCTTTCACTTAACATAGATAATTCAAGTACCAATACTTGATCTAGATATTCTTCTAGTTTAATTACACAAAGATATAATCAAAAATAAGTCACAACTCACCTTTTTTGGTTCAACAATTGAAATGGGCGACAATGATTGTTGGCGATCTTCAGTTGAGCTATTATAAACCTATCACAAAATACACAAAATATTATAATTAAAACAACTAAATAAAAATACTATCTAAAAGATAGTAGTTTTGTGAACATATTTATTTACGTGCTCATTACTACATTATTTTATATTTGAGTCACGAGTAATACCAAAAGAATATACATATGCTAGTATCCCTACGTTTACTTTATTGTCAATTTTTGCATCCATATTCATATTTGCTTCCAATAATTTTTTCTTCATCAATTATGTATCTTCCTTAGCTTTCGATAACTTCTTATCCATCACTTCGATTTCCTCTTTTTCTTCAAACAACTTTTCCTCCATCTCAATTTTCATAGTTGAGGTTACCTTTTGAACTTCTATCTCTACTATTTTATCAAAATATCTTTACTCATTTTGGGATCGTTTATATACTGGGCCATAAACAAAACTTGGAGCTACTCCTTTTCTTAGAGTTTGGTTATTTCCATGAGTACTGGGCCCCATTACTTGTGAGTACACATCATTGGGAGAACTTCTAGGGACATTTAACTCAGGATATACCTTAGCAAGATCATTCATTTCTTTCTTTATTAAAGAAAAGTAATTCAATTTATAGTGAACAAAATATTTATGGAATAAAAGTACCTTTATATTTATAAAGAAAAGGAATTTACCATAACTTTACCAGCTTTATCATTTATTCGTTGATTGTTCTTTGTCGTATGTATTTTTTAATACACTAGTCAACCTTACTTATGTTAGACGTTTGGATTATGTCACACCAATAGCAGCAGATATATATGTTTCGATTTATTAAAGAACTAAGTAGGTCAAAACGGTTTCTCCAATAAGCAATATAGTAAATGGGGTGAGTAGATGGATACACTTGCATAGTTATATTTTCTTTTTCTTTCATAATAAAAAAGGGGTTTTAAATTGAACATGCTGCATATTTGGAAAATAAGTGTAAAACCTTATGGAAAAATAAATTAAGGTTCGACATGACTTAATTTTCTACTATATAAAGGAATCACATTGTTCTTTCTTTCATAATTTTAGTTGTATTACTGTTAATATTGAGTTGTAGTAATTTTATTTCTGATTAAAAATATGTGATTAAGATCAACTATATATTTAAAACAACTACTTTAAACTAAGTTAAGAAAAAAAGTGTATCGCACATTATCATAATTCGTAAGCAATATTCGTAATTTATTTTAAAGAAAGAGAGAACCCTCTTACCATGAATCAACAAACAATTCTTCTTGCACTCATCATGACATAGTATGCTTCCGCAACAACTTCTAATTCCTACAAAGTTTATGAAATTATATATCAACAAGAAATTTAAATTTAGAAAACCAATAATAGTATAAATAACTAATGAAATGGTGGACAAAGACGTATTAATATGTCAAAAATAAATGATGCAGCACTATCTAGGCACTAATTAAGTTCCATCTTGATTGTCCACCTCACTTTTGCAAATTTACTAAACCACCTTTGTGTTTTCAAGAATAGAGATATTATATTCTTGATAAGCCATACAAAGCTAAGAAGCGGGAAGGGGGTTGGGGGGAATTGAAATTTTACAAAGATAATAGATTGAATCTTGATATCTAGTATAAATCTATAAAACACTCAAATAATAATTAGACAAATAATTTTATCGATATCACCAAGTAAACCTTGTTTAGATAAACGATTCTTTGGTTATTAAACACTAACGCCAAGTCTAGTATGTCATATACTTGCATGTACAATTAATGAAAATAACCACCAATAAATATTATTATTGGAGTTGTAAATAATATTTCAATATATTAAAATCATCATAGGAATAACCAATACCATATCGTGTATTTGCCAAAATATAAACAAGATATATTATGAGGCATCATGCACACATCTAAAGCCTTAAGAGCCTTTTGCATCTAGGCAACATCTAAAGCCTTTTTGGTGACTTCGTTATTTAACATTGACTCGTCTATTAAGTCATACATGATCCATATACTTTATACTAGATTTTAAGCACTTTACTACGGCCATTGCATTGTTAAGAACTCTATATGGAGCAACAACCTAATTTTGTTGCTCATGGGGAGTTTAGTAGACTTGTATGCTGATTGTGTAAGTCACTTTATGGTCTGAAACAATTTATGCAAGCTTGGTTAGGGAAGTTCAACACTGTAATTTTATCGCTCTATGTTAAATCGGTATTATGCATTAAATTTTGTATTTCATGAGAAGACAAAACACATTGAGATTGACTGACATTATACATCAAATTCAGCATTTCATGAGAAAACTAAGCACATTGAGATTGACGGTCAATTTTGTGAAGTCGAGTGATCAACCTGCAGATATCTCACCAAGCTCCTCATGTCCTCGTATTAATATTTGTAACAAGCTAGATACATATGATTTATATGCACTAGCTTGAGGGGGAGTGTTAGAATAGTAATAGGTATATACAATCCTACTTATTTTAGGAATACGAAGAGGAATAGTACATAGTGTCCTACTTAAAAAAGGATTATATTGTAGTATCCTAGTTGGAAAAGTTGTCTAGTGTAGTATCTATAAATAGGGTTTCTCTGTAATAATGTAGAGACAACAATTCAAGAATATTATTTTTCTATATTTCTGACAAGAACCAAGATTAAGGCGATGACAGTGAGAGGAGACTCAAAGAGCTTCCGATCATGATGGGATGCCTTCAGGGATCATCTTTTTGCTTTGGTTGTGGATGAATTAACGTGACATATTCAAGGTGAGGTTTCATGGTGTATCTTATTTGAAAATGATATAATACTAATTGATGAGACTCACCGCGAAGTTAACGATAGGCAGGAGATTGGAGACGAACTCTAAAGTCTAAAGGGTTTAGGTAGAGAAAGATCAAGACTAGATACTGAAGAGTGTAAGTTTAGTGACGCTACACATAAGGGTGTGGAAGTGAATCTTGATGCTCAGGTCATCCCAAGAGAGGATGTTTACAAAAGTTATAGAGTCTAATATTTACAAAAGTTAACATAATCAATTAATAAACACTAGTATTAGCAATATAAATTATAGGGATGGAAATGCAAGCCTTTCATAAAGAGATCGGGACCATCAGAATATCTCCACCTCTGATTTATCTTAATAAAACAAAAATACATCATAGAGGAGGAAACAAATAGAAGAAAATGAAGAAACGAAGAAGAAGGAGCTTACAAAGGACGTCTTCCAAAACATTCAAGACTTGGTACCTCTCTCAAAACCATCTTTGAATCCACTGCATCCACCAATAGAGATCTCTACAAAATGCAAAAGAATGTCAAATATTGATAGAATTTGAAGAAACGAAGGATGTAAAGGGAGGTCGCTAATTAATTCGGTGTGGGGAGAATGATGAGAAGAGATAACAGAGGTAGGTGTAAGTCACCCACAACCAAAAGAAACGAAAAGCCATGGCAGTGTTATCTTCTTGAGATACATGAGGAAACAAGGAATAGAGAAAGTCTGTGAAGAGAGTAAGAGGATATGAAAGAAAACCTACATTGTAGGTCTTTTATAAAGCCCTAACTGATTCTCTTAATGGACTAGGCTTGGAGATTTTTTGTTTTACTTTTAGTTTTTTTCAGTTCGGCTTGTTGGTTCGATTTTGTACATACACCTTTTTAATAAAAGGGCTTTAAGCTCTACAAAGTTTTATTTAAAAAAATATAAAAATGTAAATTAAATTTTATAACAAATATAGAAATTTTCAGGAAGAGTAGTGTCATATTAAACCAACGATTCAATATATAATGCAGATACACCTTATAGAAAAATAATATCTCATTATAATTGCACTAATTAAATGAATTATGATTTTTCTACAACAGAAATAGAAAACAAAGGTAGGAACTCATGTAAGACCTCACAACTATATTCTTAGAATCTGCATCATTCGTCGTAAGTATATGAGTTTGAACTGGATGATGTCCTACTTGCTGATGTGTTTTGAGGTCTTTTATCAAGTGTATCAAGGGTATCACATGTTATTTAGAGTCATAAGGGACCTGCAACACCAAACCAAGTTCAAAGTATTTCTATCGGCTAAGTTTAAACATGAGTACATATAAGGACCAACTTCAAACGACCATATATCTTAAAATATGAAGATTCAGGCGAGCCATAACCTATTAAATTAAAGGGATATGAATCTTCTTTCCAACGCTGTCAAGTTTGCATCAATCCAAGTTGAGTAAAAAGTTATGACTGATTTACGAGACACACTCTAACTTGGCAGAAGCTCCATGATGGCTTCGTGACACAGATTGAATACTTACCTCATTGTCTGATGAAGTAATAAAAACCCTCTCATTCACTCCTAAATTTTTACTCTCGAGAATATCAAGAAATACGAAGGCTAGGGTTCATCTATAAAGATTTTTCTTCAAGATCTGTCACTAAGATATGTAAGCCTTCAAAAATAGTATTCCTTTCACTCTCATGCCTAAATTATTTTGATTATATAAGGAATTTTGTTTAAAATCTAAGGTTTGACCCAATATTCTTCAAGCTATGATTCTTATGTAAAAAGTAGAATTTTTATCAACGATTTCTCAAGCATATTGATGAACTAGTTCTGGGAACGTGCACGTTTATCCCAAAAACTTAATCGTCTAAGATATCATAAATGATAAAATTGTAAAACATATATGATAGGACTTTCTTTGTTCTATGAACTAAAAACCAAAATGTCACACCCCAAGGCTACCTCCTTGACTTAACACGGGACCTAGGATCACGAGTGACCCCAAGCTAACCCTATGTATGGCATATCATAAGCATACTAAAAGAGAACTAAATAAACATGAACTATATGGAATCTAAAACAGTGGCTATCTGAAATGGGAAACAACCCAACTAATCTTAATATATAAAACATACTAGGAGTTTAACAATAAATGAAAAATAAACTCAACAACTCAAGCTTACTCTACTACTATTTCTGAAAAACCTCTAACTGACTTGAGTTGTTGGGACATGCTTCCCAGCTAACTCTAACAAAACTAAAAACTGAAAGTAAAGACTAAAATAAAAGCATGTCTAATGTCCTCGGAATATAAGGACTCACCACTGAAGCTGCTGAGTGCGGACCGAGAATTGATCTAAGCGCGATTTGGATGCTGAGTACCTGAACCTACATCATGAAATCATGTAGCACAAAGTATGAGTTAGTATGTACTGAGCATGTAGGATAAATATACTAAGCAGAACAAATATATGTAAAAGTTTAACAAAACATAACTGAGCAATGAGATAATGAGTAAGAATGTAAGTATTGAAACATAACTGAAAAGCGAAACTAAATGCAATGACCAAGTGCTAATCAGGAACATGACATGCTAAACTGAACACTAAAGTATATACTGAAAACCTGGTCAATTCACTAAGAGTCTGACTGTAGGAACTACTATTAACTGACATAAAACCATGTGAGCTAAACGTGGAGTCCGATGTATACGCCCCATCAAGAGGATCCAATATACATTACCAGGGGTATAAAGGCACGACTGGTGTGACCACTAAATCTAATGCCCAACAGAGGGGACTTATACTCCTACGGGGACACGTAGTTTTAGGAATATGAGTATACATTGAACCCTAGTCCAACTCGGTGTTAAGTCTACTCTCAACTGCATATGTATATAACTGAAATCTCACTAAAATACTAAATAGCTCAAATACTTACATGAAATTTGAGAATGCAACATTTATGTACTGAAAATGTGATATTCGGAAACTGAAGCATGATTATCTGTTTAACTGACCTAGAAATTGTAATTCATGAACTTTGACAATCTACACAACTAGGGTTCTGAGTTTCATACACGGAAATAAATGAACTCTCGAAGAAACATGCTATTTCTATTTAGGATACTACAATAGCTAAAATACAGTAAATATACAAGGTTTTAGAAACCCTATATAAAACAAGATATGAAGAATCAAGGAACTGAATGAATTCTATGGACCTAGTAGATGAAAGAAACCCACTAGTGTAATCCCACATACCTGGTGACAAAATTTACATAGAAATCCTTCGATTTTGGGGGATGAACTTGAATAAAATCTTTTACTTGTTTTTGAGAGAGGTGTCGACTTTCCTCTACTTTTTGCTCTAATTTCGATGGATTTTTGAGAATAGAGGTTTTGGTTAGGTTCTGACCAGATTATTAGGCTTAAATTTAGCAAAACGATGTAGTTTTGGTGTTAAACAACCCAGTTTAAATGTCCAAAGAATAAGGGAAAGACAGAAATAACCCTGACTTAACAACGGACGAGGCCATCAACGGCCCCTGGCAAGGCGTCATTTTGTGTTTCAGGCTAGGAATGTGGGTCACGATCCACAGACCCTGAACCACAGACATTGGTTCTACCTACGGTCCTTTCGTGGGTCATGATTTTTCCTAGTATTTTGGGTGGCCAACAACGGACCATACCTGCGGGTCGTGGTTTGGCCTCCGTCGATGGCACTTGCAAGCTCTTAAAATTTTAATGGCACTTTCTCAAATATGGAGTGTTACATTATCTCCCTTTGGGATCATTCGTTCTCGAATGAGGTCTAAATTAGTTTAGTATAGAGGGAAGGAGCTGCAGTCCCTACCACTAAGTACTAGAAACTGATATCTAATTGACCTGAGTTCCAAGAACATGCAAATATGCTGAAATGCAAGAACAACTGAAGGAACAAGTTCCTAAACGTGACGACCCAGGGGTACCCCCTAGATGTAACAAGATGCACAAGACCCTTGAGAGACCTCATACAAGACAACTTAGCATATCATAACATAAAGTAATAGAAAATGGTGCGGAAATTTAAAATGTTACAACACAATCAAAGTCTTTCATAAAATGAGCGGAAGTCTGAAATCATTGTCTCAAACCATCTTACATAAGAGATAAAAGATCTTGGGACACAACCCGTACAATAGTCCAAGGCATAAAATGAAAGAACATAACAGAAAGCGGTGATCACAACCTCGAACACAATGAGGACTCACAAAATCTTAATTTCCTTGATGAAATAATGAAGCTAGCCACGAATGTGAGTATCTATGTCACCGTACCATACATTTGATAAGAATGTAAGCAAGAGAATGTGTCAGTACAATTAAGTAATAAATATGATATCTAGAATAAACAACATAAAATCATGGTTAGTTAACATAAAGCATAAGCATAATCCATACACATAAATCAATATCATAATAAGAAAGGAATACTTCTCAAGCAATATTGCTCATCCTTAGTCAAGACTTGTGTCATCACCTCTTAGTCAACTTTCCTCATGAAAGGTACCTCAAGCAACAATCCAAGCTAGTCATTCTTCATAAGATAATTCACATAGTTTATGCCTAATTTTAAAGACATGGGAATTCACCTCGCTGTCTAACTTACATAGGCTAATGGGTATTCGAATCTTGCCTTACTTACCTTTAGATTGCGGGTACTAGCCTCCACAACCTCATCATCTGACATGGGTACTCGCCTCCACATCATTTCATAAGGAGCATAGGTACTCGCCTCCATGTCCATTCATCATATTTGGAACATAGGGAATCACCTCTTGTTCAATTCCAAGGAGTATGGGAAATCACATCATATCCTTCACATATGGAGGTCAAGGGTAGTCGCCTCTACCCTCATCATTACATAGTATTTTAGTGTAGATTCATTTTAGGTGAGAAATCCTTTCAACCTAGAATCACTAATGTGAGGAAGCCTTTTATATTCATACATTCATAATTAAGCAATTCATGTAGGAAGTATCCCTTCCTCAACAATTCACATCATAAGCTTTACTCTCACAACCTAGATCTCATGATCATCATATAAGTTTCATTCTCAAGAAATTCTAATCATAATTCATCAATCCTATGAGGACAAGTCTAAACCCACAAAGTTTCCCTTCATGGAACCAACCAAATTATATCAATTCTAGGGTTTAATCATGGAACAGGCATGAATACATGTAATTTCACTATAATAACATGTAATTTTACTAATTAAATCATAAACAATCACAATCCACTCAATTGGATCCATAATCAACATAAACCACAAGATTGGAAGAAACCCTAACTAAATTGGGGAAATTTTTCATCATGGATGAAAAGCTATCATACCTAGTCACAATGCCCAAAAGCTTGATGATTGGAGACTTGAACTTGACCTAGATTCAACTTTATTCCTTCTTCTTGCAACTTTTAGATAGATAATTTTTGAGAGGAGGTTTGGGCTTTCTTTTGGGATTTGAAGAATGACTTAATTAGGGGATTTTGGGGGTTAACATCACTTATATAGGTAGTCTAGGTTTAGTCAAAACTACACCACTTAATTCTAATTAAACCTAGAAAAGACCCATAAGTTCTGAACTTAACCCTCCCAACAGGCCCACCCATGAGATCATACCGATGGACCGTGGATGGACCTACGGTCTGTCCTAGTGAACTGTGGGTTGGTGGTCTGGGACTTGATTTCTAGACTCTGACCTATGGACCCCTAGCCATGAGCCGTGGACCCATCAATGGGGTGTGGGTCCTAGTTGTGGTTCACTGCCTTAGGCAGTCCCCAAGGTGTCCATTAGCAGGGCTTACCCACAAGGCATGGATCAAACCAGGGACCGTGATTTTCCCTCATGGTTGACACCTGGGACTTCCCAAATCTGTTAAGCTTCCACTTTAGGCTACGGGGTGATAAAATATCTCCCCCTTGGGAACATTCGTCTGCGAATGAGATTCTAAGCACGTTTTTAAATGAAAAGACACAAGACTAGCAACCTATCATGCATGCAGCTGTACTAAATGCACACCACTAAGGAGGAAACATCATCTCCAAGCTAAACATACCTAATGCACTATAACCAAGTAGGAACTACATCTAACAACCTCGTATGCATGAATTTTTTTGATTTCTGACTTCAAGTAGGAACTTACCAACCCCAACTTAGAAGCATGCTCAACATAATCTCATGGAGCTTAAATGCAATCTATACCCAAAGCATATACTCAAGGAGGAAATCTCCAATCCAAGTCAAGGAATGTGGAACAACTCATCTCATGAAGTCTATAGGCATCTCATACTTAATGCACAACAACATGAGGAAAAAAATTCACCTAAGTTATTTCTTTCATAACCTAAGCAATTCATTAACATGCATAATTATAAAGAAATCACGGGAACACATGAATCACACATGACTTCTAAAAAAAAAGCAAACCAAGAGGAAATTCATTACGTCAAGCTAGAATAGGAGGAAAAGATGAGGATATCGAGACATCATATCAGCCTCGGCTTCCTAAGTAGCACTCTCAACTAAGTGGTTTCTCCACAACACATATGGAGGCTACTTCCTTGTTTCTCAATCGCTTAACCTGCCGGTCTAGAATCTCAAACGGATCTTCTTCGTAAGAAAGATACTCATCAACTCCCAAACCTTCAAGGAAAATTATGAATGTTGGGTCTCCAACACACTTCTTAAGCATAGAGACATGGAAAATGGGATGCACGGTTGCCAACTCATTTGGCAAATCCAACTAATAAGCCACCTTACCAACACGTCTAAAGATTTGATACGGGCCCACGTATCAGGGACTAAGCTTCCCGTTCTTTCAAAATCTCATCAAACCCTTCATGGGTGAGATTTTCACATAGACCCAATCACTAACCTCAAACACTAGGTCTCTTCTTTTAACATCAGCATATGACTTTTGTCATCTTTGGGTTGTTCTCAACCTCTCTCTAATGAGCCGAACTTTCTCCATAGACTCATTAACTAATTTGGGTCCAATCAAAGCAACTTCACCCACTTCAAACAACCTTATAGGAGATCTACACCTCCTACCATAAAGAGGTTCAAAGGGGGCCATACCAATACTAGAATGGTAACTATTATCATAAGCCAACTCTATCAAAGACAAGTGATCATCCCAACATCCCGATGATACATGCTCTCAACATATCCTCTAAAGTTTGGATAGTTCGTTCTGTGGGTGAAAAGCTGTGCTAAGCTTGACCTTGGTGCCAAGTCTCTTTTGGAATGACTTCCAAAACTGAGAAGTAAACTGAGTATCTCTATCGGAGATAATGGACAAGGGAATACCATGTAATTTTAACATTTTTGTCACGTACAACTTGGCATAATCTTCCGCCAAATAAGAAACCTTGACGGGAAAGAAATGTGCCAATTTTGTCATCCAAACTACAACCACACAAATAGGGTCATGTTGGCACTGGGTCGAGGCAAAAATCAATAAAATCCATATTTACTTTTTCCCACTTTCAAGTAGGAATGCTAATATCTTGAGATAAACCTCCCGGTTTCTGATGCTCAACCTTTACTTTTTGACAATTTGGACATTTGGCCACAAATACCGCAGTATCCTTCTTCATCTGATTCCACCAATAGACTTCCCGTAAATCACGGTACATCTTGGTGCCTCCCGGGTGAATGGAATACCGCAAACTATGGGCTTCTGCCAAAATTTGTTCCATTAACTCATCAACATTTAGAAGACATAATCGACCTTGGTATCTAAGTACCCATCTCCTCCTTGGGAGAAAGCCTCAACGGACTTCTTGAGTACCACTCCTTTCAATTCTACCAAAGTCGGATATAGACATTGCTTGTCTTTCACATCATTTACAAAAGATTATACGGAACCATTATGGACCATGACACCACCCTTGTCAGAATGTACCAATTGAACACCTAATCGGGCCAATCTATGCACATCTCGTGCCAACTCTTTTCTATCATCATAAATATGTGCAACACTACCCATAGACAACCTAGTAAGAACATCCGCTACTACATTCGCCTTTCCGGGGTGATAAAGAAGACACATATCATAGTCCTTCAATAATTCCAACCATCTTCTTTGGTAAATGTTTAGATATTTTTGGGTAATCACATATTGTAAGCTCTTGTGGTCGATGAAAACAACAACGTGAACCTCATACAAATAATGCCTCCAAATCTTTAAGGAAAATACCACCGCCGCTAATTCAAGGTCGTGAGTAGGATAATTCTTCTCATGGGCTTTAAGTTGCCTTGAAGCATATGCAATCACCTTGCCATTTTGCATAAGCACACATCCGAACCCAACTCTAAAGCCGTCACAATATACCACAAAATGATCCGTACCTTCTGGTAAGGTCAACACCGAAGTGAAAGTAAGTCATTCTTTCAACTCTTGAAAACTTTTCTCACAAGAATCTGACCATATAAAATTAGCCTTCTTTTGAATCAAGGCCTTCAAGGGAAAAGCAATGGAGGAAAACCCCTCAACAAACCTTCTATAGTAATCGGCCAAACCCAAGAAGCTTCTAATAGCTGTCAGTGATAGAGGTCTAGGCTAACTCTTGACCGCATCCAACTTAATCGGATCCACCTCAATACCCTTACTTGAAACAATATGGCGTTTGAAAGCCACAAACCTCAACCAAAATTCACATTTACTAAACTTTGCAAAAAGTTGTTGGTCCTTGAGGATTTGAAATATGATCCTCAAATGATCAATATGCTCTTTCTCATTTCTTGATTAGATCAAAATATCATCGATAAACATAATCACAAACATGTCAAGATAATGTCGGAACACTCTATTCATCAACTCTATAAACGCCGCTGGAGCATTAGTCAAAATAAAGGACGTCGCTAGAAACTCATAGTGACCATATCGGGTTCTAAAAGTTATTTTTGGAATATCTTTTTCTTTCACCCTCAATTGGTGATAACCCGACCGGAGGTCAATCATAGAAAAATAACTTACCCCTTGAAGTTGGAAAAATAAATCATCTATCCTTGGAAGAGGATACTTGTTCTTAATGGTCACCTTGTTCAATTGTTGATAATCAATACACATACGAAAGGACCCATATTTCTTTTTAACAAACAATACCGGAGCACCCCAAGGAGAGATACTCGATCAGATGAAACCTTTATCCAATAGACCCTTCAATTATTATTTCAACTCCTTAAGTTCAACCGGATCCATTTCGATGGACCGTGGATGGACCTATGGTCCGTCCTAGTTAACCGTGGGTTGGTGGTCTGGGACTTGGTTTCTGGACTCTGACCTACGAACCCCTAGCCACGAGCCGTGGACCTATCATGAGGCGTGGGTCCTAGTTGTGGTTTACTGCCTTAGGCAGCTCCCAAGGTGTCCATTAGCAGGGCTTACCCACGAGGCATGGATTAGACCACAGACCGTGGTTGGCCCTCATGATTGACACGTGGGAGTTCCAAAATCTGTTACGCTTCCCTCTTTAGGCTACGGGGTGTTACACTAAGACTGATTTTACACAAGAGTAAACTGAAAGAATGGATATGAACTATTACCTCAAGTTGTAACAGCGTAGGAAGGAAAGAGGTGTGGATACTTAGCATTCATGGCTGCTTCTGCTTCCCAAGTAGCTCCGTCTACGGACTGACTCCTCCACAAAACCTTCACTGAAGTGACTTCGTTATTTCTCAACCTATGAACCTGACAGACAAGATTCTCTATTGGCACCTCTTCATAAGTGAGACTATCTTTCCGAGCCATACTCTCTGTTGGTACTATTAATGTCGGATAGCCCAAGCACTTCTTCAACAAGGAAATGTGAAAGACTGGGTGAACCACTGCTAGTTTTGCTGGAACTCTAACTCATATGCCACATTACCAACCCTTTTCAGGATTTTTTAAGGACCTACATATCTAGGACTAAGCTTCCCTTTCTTGCCAAACCTCATTACCCCCTTCATCGGTTACACCATCAGGAAAAATAAATCATCAATTTCAAACTCTAAGGCTGTCATGCCCCGAGGTTACCCCCTTGATGTACATGGGACCTAGGATCATAAATGATCCATAACTAACCCTGAGCTGGCATATCATAAGCATACATAAAAGAAATACTGTGCGGAAGCATAAGACATGAGATAAACTGAAATGATGTGGAATACCAAATCTAAGTCTGAATATAAAGAACTATGAGTATAATAACAACTGAAAGATTGAATTCAAATCTAAAGTTGAATCTAGTACTATGTCTAAAATAAGCCTCTAACTGACTAGAGATGCTCGGACATACCCCAACTAACTCTAGCAAAACGTAAACTAAAATGAAAGACTGAAATATAAAGAGCATGTATATCATCTTCGAAGAACGAGGACTCACCACTAATATTGCTGAATAGGAGATCGAGAACTGATCTATGCGCGATCTGAATGTGGAGGACCTGAACCTACATCATGAGAAGATGTAGCGCAGAGTATGTGTCAGTTCTTGGAAGGTACTGAGTATGCAAGATAGGATAAATCTGAATAACATATACATAACAGAAATAAAGCATATTGACCAATGATAAAATCTGAACATGACAAACATACTGAAATGGTACTGAATATGAGCTAAACTGAATGCAATGACCAAGTATATAACATGCTGAAACTTAATACTGAAATATAACTAGGACCTAGTCAATGCACTAGAATATGAATGTGGGAGCTACTAATAACAGACATAAAACCACATGAGCTAAATGTGGAGTTCGATCTATACACCTCATTGAGAGGACCCAATATACCTTTCCAAGGGTATAAAGGCATTATTGGCGTCATCACTAAATATAATGCCCACAGAGGGGACTTACAAACCTACGGGGGCACGTAATTCTAGGACTATAGGGTGATTGACCCTAGTTCAACTCGGTACTAAGTTTACTCCAAACTAGAATGTATACAATACAATATAACTGAATATAAACTAGATAGCTCAAGTTTCTAACATGCTAACTAAATGTAATATTAAGTACTAAAAATGAAACATTTGTAAAATGGTGTATGTATTTATGTATAGACTGACCTAGCAAGTGTAATTCATGAACTAAACGAATTTACACACCTTGGGTTCTGAATTTCATGCAATAATTAACCAACATAGTTACGAAAACATAATATTATGATTTGGATTAATGTAACAGCTAAATCATAGCAATAACCTGAAGTTCTAGCAACCCAAAGTCTAAACATAATGAAGGGAATCAAGAATCTAACTGAATTCTAGGGACCTAATGGGTGAAAGAAACCCACTAGTAAAATACCACATACCTGGTGACGAATTGCATGAAGAGATCTATGGATTTTGGGGCTGAACTGAAGAAAACCTATTGCGTTCTTGGAGAGGGGTCGACTCTTTCTTCTCTCTGTGTTCTAAGTTTTCTAATTTTTTGGTGAATGAATCTCTTAGGATATATTCTAATTAAGTTACTAGGCTTAAACTGACAAATTCTATGTAGTTTTGGGGTTAAACGATGTAGTTTAGGCCAATGCATAGGGAAAAGACCCAACGACCCCTGACTTAAAAGTTGTCGGGACCGGTCGATGGACCTAGTCCACGGATTGTTGTCCACCTACTGTCCTTCCTGGTCCACCGTTGTTCAGCTTTAGAGGATGGGTTCTTGGGAGTCCACACCACAGACCTAGTCCACAGATCATGGTCTTACTAACGGTCCGTAGGTCCTGGCATGGTTCTGGTCTTAGCTGAATTTTTCTAGGGTTCTGGGGAGTCTGAACCACGGACCTGGTCCACGGACCATGGTCCCACCTACGGTCTGTCCTGGTCAGCCATTGTTCGACTTAAGAGGATGGGTTCTGGGGAATCTGAATCACGTACTGTGGATGGGACTTGCAGTTCTGGAAATCTGTATTTTTATCTTTTCAGAATCTGGGGTGTTACATTATCTTTCCCTTGGGAACATTCGTCCTTGAATGAAGACTAAACTAGCTGAAAATGGAGGAAAAGAGCTGTAATCATTAACACTAGGTATTAGAAACCCAAATCTGACTGAACTATGTCCTAAGAACATGCAAATACGCTGAAAATGCAAGACTAACCAAAGGAACAAAAATACTAAGACTAAATTTAAGCATGAGTAACTGAAGGATTGGGGAGGAACTATTACCTCAAACTAGAATGGGATCAAAAGGAAAGAGAATAGGATACTTGGCCTTAATGGCTGCTTCTGCTTTCCAAGTAGGTCGCTCTACGAACTGACTCCTTCACGAAACCTTAACTGAAGCGACTTCTTAGTTTCTCAACCTTCTAACCTCACGATTAAGAATCTCAACTAGCACCTCTTCTTAAGTGAGACGATCCTTCACAGCCACAATCTCTAATGGTACTATGGATGATGGATCACCCACACAATTTTTCAACAAGGAGATGTGAAAGACTGGATAGACCGCTACTAGTTCTACAGGCAACTCTAACTCATAAGACACTTTACTAACCCTTTTCAAGATCTTGTAAGGACCTACATATCTGGGACTGAGCTTCCCTTTCTTGAAAAATATCATCACCCCTTCATAGGTGACACTTTCAAGAAAACCCAATCATCAATCTCAAACTCAAAGTCCCTACTTCTTATCTCTGCATAGGACTTCTAGTGACTCTGGGCTGTCTTAAATCTATCTTTGATGAGCTAAACTTTTTCCATCGCATCTTGAATCGAATTTGACCCTATAAAGGCTCCTTCACCTACTTCAAACCAACCAACTGGATATTTGTACCTACGCCCATACAATGCCTAATAAAGGGCCATCTGAAAACTGGAATGGTAACTATTATTGTAGAAGAACTCTATAAGAGGTAGGTGATAGTCCCAACTACCCTTGTAGTAGATCACGGAAGCTCTCCTCATGTCCTCTAAGGTCTGAATGGTACGCTTTGCCTGACAATCCATCTGCGGATGAAATATTTTACTAAGGTTAACCTGAGTACCAAGACCTTTCTGGAATGACTTCCAGAAATGAGAGGTAAACTGAGGACCTCTATCTCAGAGGATAGGCAAATGAAGCCCATGCAACTTAACTATCTCATTAATTTAAATCGTTGTGTAGTCTTCCGCCGAATCTGTAGTCTTAACAGCCAAAAAGTGAGTGGACTCAGTAACTCTGCCTTCTATTACCCAAATGGAATCATGTTGTCTACGTGTACGAGGTAAACGTGCAATGAAGTTCACATTGATCCATTCCCACTTCCATGTAGGAATGTTAATCTCTTGAGTCATACCTCCTGGTTTCTGATGTTCTACCTTCACTTGTTGACAATTGGGGCACTTTGTCACAAAATCTGCTATATATCTCTTCATGCCATTCCACCAAAAGACTTCCCGCAGATCACAGAACATCTTAGTGGCACTTGGATGAATAGAATACCTAGAGTTATGGGCTTCTGTGAGGATCTGTTGTCTCAACTCACCCACCTAGGAACATATAAAAGACTCTGATAACGAAGCACACCATCTCCCCCTTGGGAGAAAATGATACACTAAAATAGACCTCCCTAAAGACGTATAAGCATTCGTTATCAAGTAAAGAACCTAACTTAGAGGTTAGGGTCGATCCCATGAGGAATATGTTTTAGACTTAAACTTAACCTACATTATATTCGTTTAGTCAACGTATTTCTGAGACAAGTAAGTAAGGGAGGGGGGTTGTGAAACAAATAATCGATAGTTGTTTAGAGAACAAGTGTGCAAAATTCAAATTTGTTGTTATCAATGAGAGAGAAACTACGGTGTACGTGTTCCCCATAACCTCATAAAGTGGTAATCCTAGTAATAATAATCATTTTCTAGTGTATTACATGCAAAGTGATAAGTTGTGTATCTCTAATTCCTTGGTCCAGCTACTAGAGAATTTCACCCCACACCTTGGTCCGGATACGTGTGTATAATTGACTAATCCTTACCTTTACTTGATATTGCACATCACATCAATGTATCGCTTAGTTTTTACCCTCGCACCAATTGACATTAGACTATTAGATAGTATCAGACTAAATCTATGTTGCTAATTCTGTTCTTATTAACTACCTTCTTGGTCCGGCAAGTAGAAACAAGGTGAGTTTTAACGTTGGAAACCGCTAAAAACACTTCTAAATGAAAGAATTACAAATGCATGGAACAACACTATTCAAGAATTACTTAGTTACTATTCATGCTTTGTTAATCGCTCATGGTTCCCACAACCCTAGTTGTGGATTTAGTTACCCATAGTAGCAAAAACACAATTCTTATTTTTAGATGAGGAAATCATGAACTTACGTAATAAGTAGAAGAAACCCAGAATTTCAACTTGAATTTCAAAGTAAAAATCTTCAAAACCGACTTAGGAAATCAAGAATTACTAAAGTTGCAAGTAAACCTCCAAAGCCAAAAGCTAGAACAAAAGTAATAAAGTCTAACCCGCAAAAACAAGGTTTACAAGTCCTATATATAGAAAAATAAGTCCCAACTAAAAAGGAAACGAAATAAGGAAATAAAGTTTCTGGATGCGATTTCGATCTACGATACTGATCTACGGACCGTGGACTGACATACAGTCTGTAGGTCCTTTCCGTTGTTTAGGACTCAGACAATTCTCCAACACTCAAAATATCCAGCTCTCAGTTGCATTCGATGGACCAGCAGGAAGAACTGTGGTGCAATCCACGGTCCGTAGATCCTCCTCCGTAGTTTCATACTTAGACTTTTGAAATCAGGTACTGGAACCCCTTTCTGTGAATCATTTGATGGAGCTGCAGGACGGCCCGTAGGTCGACCTATGGTCCTTAGTTTGTAGTAGGGGTTCCACACTCAGTCAAGAATTTCCTGATTTTTCCTTCAAACTTACATGTCCATCTACGTTCAGCATCTACGGAATGTGGATGGACCTACGATCCATAGGTCACTTCCATAGATGCCCTTTTCTGCATAATTCTTCAGTTGTGTCTCGATACTTCCACATCCGAACTTATATCCCGCAAACATAATAAAAACACATTAATACCAATATAAAATAGCCCTAGACACACACAACTCTTAAGTAAAATGTATTAAAAATACCATAAATTCACGGCATATCAACACTTGTATAGAACCAAATATTAAAGCACAATCAATCACATGGCTTTCTATCCCGACTCCCTTTTTGAGTGCAAATCATTTCTCTTAGACTAAACAAGCTAACTCATGCGGATCAAGATATGACAAAGATCGACCAATCAACACACAATAAACGCAGTTTTGCTATCACCAAGGTACCAACTTTTAGACAATGTAAGTAGTGCCCTTACTTCAAACGCAATCCCTTTTTCTCAGAATGAATATGATTTTGAGTACAATGATTCATTCAACACTCACGCTCAGAAGTAATTTCAAGTACAGTTAGTGCTCAATACCATAGGCTTGCCCTTATTTTCACTGCTTAGACTCTCCAAACTACTTGCTAGGATCACTATAGGACGTTTCTTAGCTTGTAACGTAGGCTCAAGGTTGGGTGTGGTCCATTCGGATACTTTTTAGTAATTTTCTGCCCTCCTTGACATTACATTGGCTGTTTACCTTTTCCTGGACCTATTTTTGGCAAATTTTCATCTCAATTTCTTTCCCTTAACTCCTTTCACCCAAGGATGCGACTTTTAACTTTTATTTCTCACTTTCTTCTTTTTCTTTCACTTTCTTTTTATTTTATTTCTTTCAACACTTTTCTTTTGCTTGTTTTGCACAAAGTCACATCCTCTTTCATACGTTTTCTCTTTTCAACACTAAACTCTTTTCATACCCTTTTTCCATTTGGTTTCCTTTTTCATAGCCACCCTCAACTTATGCATTTTGCATTGGTTAAGGTGCACAATGTCCGATGTCGGACTAGGGCCAAGATCAAGGTAACATTTGGGCTTAACCACCCTCAACTTAGGCTTTTGGCCTAAGTCAAGGTGCACATGTCCAAGGATGGATCGGGGCCAAGACAATGTTTTTAAGGGACGGTTAGTTAGGCGAATCAAAAGAAATGGTTAATTTTAGGCTCAAATATTTGGATCAAAAGGGAATAATGCTACCATTTGGTTAGATCATTTTAGGCTTAAGTGGACTAATTTGAACAATGGCCTATGATCACTTCATAACTTCTAGCCTAGATTATCCTCACAGGACCAACGGGGCAATTTCTAAATTGGCACAAAACTATCTGAATAATCAACTATTCTTACACACTCTTGGCACATCATTTCATTATCTGATTATCAGTTACCCAATTCAAGTTTTAGCTTAAGTCATGTGGTCAAGTTGGTTCATTATTATGTCATATTAAGAGCTAACACATTCAACTCAGTCTAGCCTAAATATTTTAGCACAAATCACAATTTATTTTTCGACGGGTATCATTTTTTATTCTTGACTATGCCATCATGCTTCATTCATTCTCACGCTTCTACACATACAATGCTAACACAAGCCGGTTCAACAGAAATTAAAACAATCTCTTGGGGAAAAAACACAGGCAAGAAAACCCCAAGAGAGGATTATGAGTTGGGTTACTTAGACTTCACCCTATCACTCACAATCCGTTTACCCCACCCTGACAAAATAGAGTGCAATTGTCCCCAATGCACAAAAAGTCAGAGTAAACATTCAGGTGAAGCAAACCCGTGGTGCATAGCGCCGAAGACCTATCAACAAACGGGTGGGTCCGATTTCCCATAGCCCGCTGGATCAATACTTAGGCCACCCTCAGTAGTGCCCATATCCTCTAACACAACACTCTCAGTAGTGATATCAATCACTCTCTCCACACCATCAGTGGCGCTCACATCATCTCTCACAACAGTCATAGACTCCGTGGAGGGAATAGAACTCCAGCCTGTTGCAGAGCCAGAAGCAAACTGTGCAACAGAGGCTGACATAAAATTGGAAGCAGACCCAGCCGATGATTCGATTAGTTGATCCTCCTCGTTAAGCTGGGAGGCAGTGACTACATCGGGAACCACCTGCTTGGATTGATTTTGGGTAGTTCGAGGTGCTGTGAGGGATGTCCTCCTGGTGGGGGGACATATGCAGGGTCCTTCTCCGCATAAATGTGTTCGTCAATCAGTCTGCGGGTTGGTGTCGTTGATTTGGACTTTCCCTTTGGTGTGACGGCTGGTGCTTCCTTTGGAGCCATAGTACTTGTGGAGGGTGAATTAGTACCAATATAGGTTAAAAACATACTCGATAAAATTTTAGAACAAAGAATGAATTAAACGAAAAACTAAAAAATAATTCAGACAGTGGCTTCAGTGGCCACCTACGGTCCGTAGGTTGACCTATGATCTATGGATCCCCTCTGTAGGTTAGAAGTCTGAAAAAGTTGGGCTATGATGGGAACTACGAATGTGCAGAAAGGTTCGTAGACTGACCTATAGACCATAGTCCACCTCCGTGGTTCCATAGTTAGTGGAATTGCTATGTGCCACAATCCACAGACTTGATCTACGGTCTGTAGACAGGGTCTCGTGGATCTAGTCTATGCCAGGTATCCGACATGCCTCATGTGTAAACCAATTTTCGACAATTTCATATAATCATCCTAAGTCTAATCGTACATTTCAACACAATTTATGATAGTTTCTCATGCCTAGGGCTCAAATTACTCATTTTTTAACATGTATTGCATACAAAACTAGCAACCCTAGGTCAAAACATTCATTTAGACTAAATTTTCACCGAGTTATTTATTTACTAAGACTACACAATCACTATCTATTGTCCCATCGGTGTTTCTAACATACAATTCACGAGGAACACAAACAATACCACACCTAAGGTCAAGATCTACTTCCTGACTTTTAATAACAACGATGAACCGGAATTCAAAGTGAAGGGGAATTCGATTACCTTACAAGCAAAGAAAGTGGTGATGGTGTGATAACTTTAAACTTCTAACAACTTCTTACAAGCCTTTTCGCCAAACCCGGACACCGAAATCTCTGGAAAATGAGAAATGAAAGAGTTTGGTAGATATGAGAGGGAATTGGGAATATGGGGAAATGGAATGGGAGTGATTTATGGGATATGGTAGTAATGTTGAGGGATTTTAGGAGAGGAGAGGTTTAAAAATGGTTGGGGGGAATTTTGGTAATGGTGGGATGTTTTAAAAATGAGGGGTTTTATTAATAGGGATCCGGGTCGGGTTAGGTAGAAACTAGGGGTTGGACCCACGAGACCTCGTCTACGGTTTGTGGGTCGACCTACGGACTGTAGATGGGGTCCGTAGGTCACTTTCTCTCTTAGAAACATTAGTGATCCTACCTGGGGTCTACGGATACCATTCACGGTCCGTAGTTTAACCTACGGACCGTTGATGGTCTTCATAGACCTCTACACTAGACATTTTCTGCTGATTTTGCTTTTCGTCCCTGCACATGTAACAACCATTAGGCCTTTATTTTTACATTTTCTAGACACTTGCTAGACACGAAACCTATGCTATATCTAGCAAACACTAAAATAAATATAAAGCACCTACTTAACGGAATACAGAAAAACAAATAAACAAAAGAACTACTAAATGGAAAAGAAAAACCTTTAGTTGGCTAGATTGTACATCTTTGGTTGCCTCCCAAGTAGCGCTTGATTTAACGTCGCGGCACAACGCAGGCCTCTTGATTACTCATACTTCATCAAGATAGTAGGCCTCAACAAATTCATGCACACTTTCCGCATTCCACAGATAGACCTTGATCCTTTGCCCGTTTACCTTGAAACTTGTTCCCTCACTGTTCTTAAGCTCGACCACTCCATGTGGGAGCACTTGCGTGACTAAGAATGGCCCAGTCCCCTTGGACTTGAGCTTTACCGGAAACAAGCGTAAGCTAGACTTGAATAGAAGCACAAGATCACCCACAACAAATTCTCGCTTTTCAATCCTTTGATCATGATACTTCTTCATCTTCTCCTTGTATAAGGCTGAAGTTTCATAAGATCTTTGGCAAAACTCATCAAGCACATTCAAGTCACTCATTCTCTGATTCAATGAGGGCCCCAATCCAAATTTATCTTCTTTACCGCCCACATAGCCTTATGCTCTAGCGCTACCGGTAAATGGAAAGACTTCCCATATACAAGTTCGTAGGGAGACATACCTATGAGAGTCTTGAATGCGGTGCGATAGGCCCATAGAGCATCATCAAGCTTCCTTGACCAATCATTTCTATTAGCATTCATAGTTTTCGCCAAAATCTGTTTGATTTCTTTGTTGTACACTTCAACTTTCCCACTAGACTGTGGATGGTAAGGTCTGGTCCAATGCTTCACTGCCTCTATTTTTTGAGAATCCACTCGAATCCCTTTGCTAGACACAATCTGACAAAAGAAAACAACTGATTTTAACCAAAACTCACATTTGCTAAACTTAGAGAATAACTGGCGATCTTTGAGAGTTTATAGGACAACCCTCAAATAAGTCGCATGTTCTTCCTCATTCCTAGAGGAAATGAGGATATCATCAATAAAGACGATAACGAACAAGTCAAAATACAACTTGAATACCTAGTTTATCAAATCAATGAAAGTTGCAGGAGCATTGGTTAATCCAAAAGACATAACTACAAATTCATAATGACCATACCGAGTTCTGAAGGTTCTTTTCAGGATGTCACTTTCTCTGACTCTGAGCTGATGATAATCGAATCTGAGGTCTATCTTTAAAAAATGACAAACACCCTAAAGTTGGTCAAAAAATTCATCAATCCTGGGGATATGGTATTTATTATAGATTGTGACTTTGTTTAACTACCGATTGGCAATGCACATCCTGAGAGAACGATCTTTGATTTTCACAAGCAACACTGGAGCACCCCATAGAGATATACTCGGTCTGATGAACCCCTTATCTAGAAGGTCTTTCAACTGCTCTTTCAATTCCTTAAGCTCAGTTGGAGCAATTATGTACGGAGGAATAGAAATAGGTTGGGTATCTTGAATGAGATCAATTCCGAAGTCGAATTCTCTTCCAGGAGAAATTTCGTGAAAATCTTCTTGAAACACTTCTGGGAACTCATTTACAACTGAAATTGACTCATGAGTTGGGGTTTCAGAGCTTGAATCCTTAAACCGAACTAGATGATAGAGATACCCACTGGAAATCATTTTTCTGGCCTTAAGGTAAGAAATGAATTGACCCATAGGCACTGAGCTACTACCCTTCAATTCTAAGATTGGTTCATCTAGAAACTTGTAACGAACGATCCTGGTTATACAATCAATTGAGATATAATAGGAATGTAACCCATCCATGACTAAAATGATATCAAAGCTTACTATTTCTAACACTATAAGATCTGCTGAGGTGACTTTCTGAGAGACTGTGATAGGGCAGTTTTTGTATAACCGTCTAGTTATAACTGGGTCACCAACTGGAGTAGAGACTGAGAAGGGTTCTGAAAGAGTTTCTGGACTGAGACCAAATTTTACTACTATATAAAAAGTTACAAAGGAAAGAGTAGCTGCTAGATCTAACAGAGCATAAACATCTAAATTAAAGACTCGTAACATACTAGTGACCACATCATGAGAATCTTCCTAGTCCTGGTAAGCTCGAAGAGCATACAACCTATTCTGGTGCTGACAGCCACTTGTCCTAGATGAAGCACCCTACTGGGTTGGGTGACCTGCTGGAGTTGTAGGCTGAGCCTTACTATTGTTACCTCCCTGTCCCTGTTTAGAAGTAGAGCAATCTCTCAACTTATGACCAGGTTGACCACACCCAAAACATCCTTCCTTGCCTGCAAGACACTAGCCTGGATGGTTCTTACCACGCGTTGGATATGTTGGGTAGGTTTTGGTACCTGAAATAGTCCCCTGAGACTTAGTGCCCGATGCCCTACCTTTCTGATCCTGTCAGAACCTAGATGATGGAGCACTAGCTGATGAAGGTTGTTGGGCTGAAGATTTCTGCTGAAACTGCGAGCGATTTCCACCACCCCATTTCTGCTTATAATAATCATAGTTACCTGTCCTAGCTTTTTTGTTGTCCTTAGCCATTTCCTATAAGCTTATCTCCCTCAAACTGCTAAGCATGAGTCATGAAACTAGAGATATTCATTTCATCTAACAACATAGCATTCCTGCACTATATCTTCACTAATTCGGACACACCATATAGAGACTTAGACATATGTTCCCTCAAATCAGCGACCAATGCGGAGTATACCTGTAGAGTTGGGTGAACATAAGTTCGTACTCTTGGACTGACATGGAGCCTTGCCTCAAATTCATGAACTTCTGAACTTTTGTTTGTCTCAACTCTCTTGGGCAGAACCTGTCCAGAAAAGATTTGGTAAAACACTCACAAGTCACAGAATCTGCATTCTCACCCTTGTTTTCTTTCCACTTCGTGAGCCATATGTGAGCTATATCCTTAAGTTGGTAGGACACCAACTCCACCTTATCATTTCCAGTCGCTTGCATCACTCCAAAGATTTTCTTGACCTCATCAATGAAGTTCTGGGGGTCCTCTTGAACTTGCGACCCTAGAAATTCAGGCAGATTCATCCTAACAAAATCATGGACCATAGCTGCCGCTAATCCACCACCAACATTTGCAGGAAGCTGAACATGCTGATTGTTCTGGTTAGTCACACTCTGAGCCAAAAGCTAAATCGCATTTCGAAACTCTACATTGAAAACTAAGCCTACCTTAGCATTCCTTGCGTAGGCTCTATGTGTAGGCATGATCTGAAAGACATAACAATGAGTTAGAAGGTAGATCATACCAATGCACGACAAGAATAGAAAGAAGTGAAGTTTTTCTAAAACATTTCATAGCCTCCCTCTACTTAGTGCAGCTTTTGAGACATTCTAGGACACTTAAACTGAATGCTCTAATACCAAGTTTTTCACGCCCCAAGGCTACCCCCATGACGTAAACACAGGACCTTGGATCAAGAGTGACCCCAACCTAACCGTGAGATGGCATATCATAAGCTTATTTAAAAGAAATATTGTGCGGCAGCATAAGAGATGAGATAAACTTAATGATGGAGAATACCCAATCTATGTTAGAATATAAAGAACTATGATTTTAATAACAACTGAAAATCAAACTCAAAACTAAAGCAGAATCTAGTACTATGTTTGAAATAAGCCTCTAACTGACTAGAGACGCTGGGACATGCCCCCAGTTAACTCTAGGAAAATTGAAACTAAAATGAAAGAATATAAAGAGCATGTCTATCGTCCTCGAAGAATGAGGACTCAACACTGATACTGCTAAACTAGAGATCGAGAAAAGATCTACGCGTGATCTGATGCTGAGAACATAAACCTACATCACGAGAAGTTGTAGCGCAGAGTATGCATCAATACTTCAAAGGTACTGAGCATACAAGATATGATATAGTTGAACAACATATGCGTAACTGAAATAAAGAATACGGAGCAATGATATAATTTGAACATGGTGAACATCCTGAAATGGTAGTGAATATGAGCTAAACTAAATGCACTGAGTCGGTACATAACATGCTGAAATTGAAATATAATTGAGAACGTGGTCAATGCACTAGAATCTGACTGTGGGAGCTACTAATAACCGACATATAACCATATGAGCTAAATGTCGAGTCAGATGTATACGCCCTATCGAGAGGACCCAATATACCTTGCCAAAGGTATAAAGGCATGGCTGGCGTGATCACTAAATATAATTCCCACAGAGGGGACTTACAAACATACGGGGGTATGTAGTTCTGGGACTATGAGGGTGACTGACCCCAGTCCAACTCGGTATAAAGTCTACTCCCAAGTAGAATGTACACAATACAATATAACTGAGGATAAACTGGTTAACTCAAGTTTCTGACATACTAATTGAAATGCAACATTAAGTATTGATAATGAGACATCTGTCAAAGGGTGCATGTATTTCTGTATAAATTGATATGGCAAGTGTAATTCATGAACTAAAGGAATTTACACAACTAGGGTTCTGAATTTCATGCAAGAATTAAGCAACATAGTTACGAAAATGTAATATTTTAATTTGTATTAATGTAAAATCTAAATCGTAGCAATAATCGTATGTTTTATAAATTCCAAGTCTAAAAAGAATGAAGGGAATCAAGAATATAACTAAATTCTAGGGACCTAATGGGTGAAGGGAACCCACTAGTGAAATCCCACATACCTGGTGACTAATTCCACGGAGAAATCTATCGATTTCAAGGCTGAAACCGTAGAAAACCTGTTGCGTTCGTATAGAAGGGTTGGTAGACTCTTTGTTCTCTTTGCGTTCTAAGTTTTCTAAATTTTTAGTGAATTAATTGCTTACGGTAGATTCTAATTAAGTTACTAGTCTTAAACTGACCAAAACTATGTAGTGTAGGTGTCCAACGCATAGGGAAAATAACAAACAACCCCTGAATTAAAAGTTATCTGGCCCAGTCAACGGACCTGGTCCACGAACCGTGCTCCCACTTATGGTCCGTCCTGGTCAGTGATGAGTCCTTGATTTTGACTCATTTGGGGCTTTGTTTATATAGAATTATTGTCCTCAAATGCTTAGTTTGTGCCATAAGCTGATGTTAAATCCTTGATTTTTAGGTATATATGGATGCAGGAACAAAGCAAGGACACTAACAAGCAAAAAGGAACAAAACAAACTGAAGAATTGAAGGAAGGGCAAGCCTGCTGATCGCCAAGTGCGTTTGGCGAATCGTCGAATGTCTAATTCCACTGCCTAAAGTTCCAGTATGCCATCCCTGAGGGAAGAAACCAAGTCGGCGATGAAAAGGAGAAATCAACGCATATCCGAGCAGTTCCGCGAAGCCAAGGTAGATCGCCCAAAGTTACAGAACCTAACGATGCTGAATGCCTAGGAGAAAAGGCGATGGAAAACAGTAAAAGGCAGCTCGCCGAATGGTTCGGCGAGCCTGACTTACTTTGCTGAAGGACCATTCATCGCTTATTTTCAGCGACTATAAATTAGATTATGAACATTTTAGTTATCATCTTGAATCTTATATTTAGTATTATTTTTGTATCAGAACTCTTAAAACTCTTCTCTCTATAGTTTTTTTTATAAATTTGAAGAATTTGAGAAGTTTAATTTGTAGATTTTGGAAGTGGGTCTTTAGGATTCATCAAAAAGGAGAATTGTGAAGACAAAATAACTCTTACCCAGTTGATGGATAATCAATTTGGTAGCTGTTTTTAAATTTTTTATAATGCCTAGCTAAAACCCTAATTCGTGGGGTGTGATCATGTGATTATGGGCAGAATTAGTTTTGGTTATTGCCAATTATTAGTTTAAATTCTATATAAAAGTGAATTTAATCATTAATTGTGGTTTAATTTTAGAATTGCAGTTGTAAATGCAGTTCAATTTTTGTGTTCTTCGCTTGCTCGAGAGAGGGGTTTCAGAATTATGATTATTGATTTATGGTTTGTGGGTATTGGATTGACCGGGTTTAGCTCTAGAGAGTGAATCCTAAACCCAGTCCCACACATTTAGCTCGAGGGAGTGAATCCTAAACCCAGTCCCACACATCTAGCTCGAGAGAGTGAATGGATTAGGTATGGGTTGTTCTTCATTGTTATGCTTGTTAATGTTCGAAAGAAATCACCTGATTCAGGATAGTTGTTCGAGAGAAAACTATATCCCATATAGTCTAGCCTACTCACTGATAGTTAGCTATTTACTAATAGTTGGAATTACCCATGTGCCTATATTTGCCTATAATCAATCAGCCCCCGAGAATCATTCTCCCCACTGTTATTTCATAGTGTTGTAATTTCTTGTAGTTGATAACTAAAACCAAAACCCCCATCTGACATTCATGTCACCCCTTTAATTAGATTCATGTTATTTTCTATAATTTCTATTCCTACGGCTAATTAGACCACGTTTGCACTTCCTAATTGAATTTAAAACACATACTACACACTATGGGATTTGACTAGAACTCATTTAGTTGGGTTTTATACTGATTTACGATTGTTGAACACTGATACACTCAAATTACACCTCTTTTCGGAATCATAAGCGATCGTTATCATGTAAAAGAACCCAACTTGTAGGTTGGGGTTGATCCCGCGAGGAATATGGTTTAGACTTAAGTTCATTAACGATTATATTCATTTAGCCAATGTATTTCCGAGACAAATACATAAAAAGGGAGGGGGGGGGGGGGAATTTGGGTAACAAATTTTGGAAATTATGAAAGTAATTATTAAGCAAGATTCAAACTTTTGTTGTTATCAAATTTAGAAGGAAACTAGGGCGTATGTGTTCCCTATAAGCTCAAAACTCCGTAATCCTAGTAATAGCAATTTCTTCCTAGTATATTACATGCAAAGCGATAAGTTATTTATCTCTAAATCCTTGGTCCGGCATCTAGAGAACTTCACCCCGCACCTTGGTCCGGCTACATGTGTATAATTTACTAATCCTTACCATTACCTCATATTAGACGTTACATATATGTAAGGCTTAGTTTTCATCGTTGCACCAATCGACATTAATTCTATTAGATAGTATCACACTAAATCTATGTTGATAATTTTTTTCTTATTAACTGTTTCCTTGGTCCGGCAAGTAGCAACAAGGCGTGTTCTAACGTTGCGCACCGTTAAATAGACTTCAAGACAAAAGGAATTATCAATGCATGCAAAACACTATTCGGGAATTACTTAGTTACTATTCATACTTCGTTAATCGCTCATGGTTCCCACAACCCTAGTTGTTGATTTAGTTACCCATGTTAGCGTGAAAACAATTCATAATGTTTGAAGAATAAATCATGAACTTATGTAGTAGAGTAGAATAATCCCAGAATTTCAACTTGAATTTGAAAGTAAAAAATAGCCAAATGGAAATTAAGAATTGTTAAAGTTGCAAGTTAATCTCCGAAGTCAAAAACTAGAATAAAAGTAATGAAGTCTAACCCCAAAAACGAGGTTTACATGCCCTATTTAAAAAAAAAAAAGTCTTAACTAAAAAGGAAACAAAATAAGGAAATAATGTTTTAGGTCACGGTTTCGATTGACGATACTGACCAACGGACCATGGATTGATCTACGGTCCGAGGTCCCTTCCGTGACTCAGGACTTGTGCAAATTTCTAACTTCAAAATCTTTAAATCTTTGAACCAAACAACGGAGAACCAATACAGACCGTGGATTGATCTACGGTCTGTGGATCCTCCTCTGTAACTCCATACTTAGAATCTTCAAAACCAGGTACTGGAACCCCTCTCTAAATCATTTGACGGATCAACAGTACGGTCCGTAGATCAATCTACGGTGCGTCGATTGCAACCGTGATTCCACACTTGGTCAAGTATTCCCTGATTTTCGTTCAAACCTTACCTATCCATCTACGGCACCCATCTACGAAGCATGAATGGACCTACGGTCCATGGATCACCTCCGTATATGCCCTTTTCTGCACATCCTTCAGTTGTTTCTCTCAGTTTCCACGTCTGAACATATTTCCTGCAAACATGACAAAAATACATAAAAACCAATACAAAATGGCCTTACACACACACAACTCTTAAGTGAAATGTATTAAAAATACCGTAAACTCACGGTATATCAACACACTCAACTTAAATTCGTTGTTTGTCCTCAAGCGACACACTAAAACACTAAATGACACTCTATATAGAAGCAAGCATTTCAAGCACAAGCAATAACATGGCTCTCTACCCCGACTCTCTCCTCTAGTGAAAATCTTTTCTCTCTGACTCAACAAGCTAACTTGTGCGCATCCAAACATGACACCGATCGACCAACCAAGATACAACATACATTATTTTACTATCACCAAGGTACCAACTTTCCAACAATGTACCTAGTTCCCTTACTTCAAAGGACATCCCTTTATCACACAATGAATTTGATTTTAACTACAAGGATTCATTCAACACTCACACTCAGAAGTAAGTTCAAGTACAGTTAGTGCTCAATACCATAGACTTATCCTTATTTTCACTGCTTAAACTCTCCAAACTAGGTTCTCGGATTACTATAGGACTTTCTTGGCTTGTAACGTAGGCTCATGGTCAGGTGTGGTACATTTGGGTACTTTTTAGTGACTTTTTGCCCTCCTTGACATTACATTAGGCTTTCTACCTCTTTTTGCCCTATTTTTGACATCCTACCATTTTATCTTCTTCCCCCTGATTCTCTTTAACGATGTATGTGACTTTAGACTTTGTAGCTCTTTATTTTTCACCTTCATCTTTTTTTTTGCGTTTTATTCTTTTTTTTAGCTTTCAACAAGTCACATCCTTTCCTCTTTTTTTTTTTCTCTTTTTCAACATCAAACTCTTTTCATACCCATTTTTCTTTCGGTTTCCTCTATCATAGCCACCCTCAACTTATGAAATTTCCATTGGTTGAGGTGCACAATACCCGTTATCGGATCAGGGCCAAGATTGAGGTTACTTTTTTACATTAGCCACCCTCAACTTAGGCTTTTGGCCTAAGTCAAGGTGCACATGTCCAAGGAGGAACCGGGGGCAATATAGTAGATTATGGGAAGGTGAGTTAGAGGTTTAGAAAAAAATGGTCTAATTTGGGTTCAAAGCATTTGGAACAAAGGGAGCATTTATTTCATTTGGTTGGACTTTTCTTTTAGGCAATTTTTGGGCTTATCAGAACAAGGGCCTATGATCACTTCCTAACCTCTAGAGTAGATTGTCTTAGCAGGACTAACTGGGCAAGTTCTTGATTGACATAAAAACCTTTTGAACAATCAGCTATTCTCACACACTCTTGGTACATAGTTTCATTATCAGATTATCAGATTACCCAGTTCAAGTTTTAGCTTAAGTCATGCCATCAAGTTGATTCATTAGCATGTCATACTCAGAGTCAACACATTCAACTCATTCTAGCCTATATATTTTAGCACATATCACGAAAATTTCGGACGGGTATCATTTTTTCAAAAAAACATTTCCCATCATGCTTCATTCTTCCTCATGCTTCTACACATACAATCCTAAAACATGCCGGTTCGACAGAAATTAAGCAGTCTCTTCGGGGAAAACAACAGATGCAAGAAAACGCCAAGAGAGGATTATGAGTTGGGTTACTCAGACTTCACTTTAGCACCAACAATCCATTTACCCCACCTCCAATGAAAAATAGGTGAAATTGTCCCCAATGCACACAAAAAGAAGTAAAAAGTAATGGATTTGGGTGAAGCAAACCCGTGGCGCATACCACCGATGAACCATCAATAAGCGGGTGAGTCCGATTTCTTGGACCTTGCTACAACAACATTGGGGTCGCCTTCAGTAGTGCCCACGTTAGCAATCACAGCACCCTCTGTAGTGCTATCAATCATTCTAACTGCACCATCAGTGGTGCTCATATCATGACTCTCAATAGTCGAAATCTCGACAACGGTCATAGAACTCGAAACCCCATGTGCGCTCTCACGAACCTTTTACTGGTGTAACTCCTCATCAATAATAGAGCCTTTTCAAACCTGTTCAGTCCGCTGGCACTCCCGCATCTTTTCTCGGGCCTCCTCAGTAGTGTCAGAATTTTGACTGGAATGGTCCCTTTTCCCACGAGCACGGGTGGGCTCGGGCTGTACATCTGTATCCTGGTTGAATAGAGCGTCGAGTACGGTATCAAAAGCCAATGCACTGGGTACAGACTCTGCCTCATCTGTGGGCGCAGCAAGGATGCAATCAATGTCAGCCTGTAGACTGTCGAACTAAGTCTGAATGGAGGAAAAATCTGTGATCGGAGATGGCAGTGCGAGTACTCTCAACTCGAATGCATCCAGGAACTTATGAATGGCCTGAACCTTCTGATTCATCATGGTTTCCATCCTCTTCTCCATGCTAGCGTCGGAATCTGCAATGGACTTCTGCATCAATGGCTTCACATGGTGAAGCAGTGTGGCCATCCGTGCCTCTAGTTTCTGAACTCGAGATAACAACACAACAAAGACTCCAGAAAGCGAGGTGGCTCTGGATGAGCTTGGAGCCTGACTAGCGTCCTGAGAAGAGGAAGCTGGGGAACCATCAGTGTGGGCTAGAGGGGCAGGTTCATCACCCTGCATCTGCTCCACTGCAGCTACTAAATCAGTACCCAATGGCACATCGATCCTTGGCCCTCTGGGAGGTGCTGCCACATTTTCCTAGTCCCGAAGCAAGCCAATATCAAGGGTCCCCGTTGCCTGTATCAATTTGTCACAATGCTAGATCGGCATGCCAGAGTCTCTACATAATTGAAAAATAAGGCAAGGAAAAGGGTAAGTAGTGGAGGTCTTAAACTCCCTCTCATGAATCTCTGCCAGTAGCATGCGATCGAAGTCGATCTCAAACCCAGCTACTAATGTTGCCACAATTACTGCTCTATCCCATGTAAGTGCATTGTCGGCCTTTGTGGGCAACACTCTGTTCCGCACCAACAACCAAAAAAACTTGGCCACCAAATTGAAGGTAGCCTTCTGAATACCCAAACATGCTGAGCTAACCCACTCCGCATGCTCTCCATCTGCAGTTATGAGCCTGGCCAACCATAGTAAGACAACCTCCCTCTATTAGGCATTACGCGTGAAGGCTCCACTCCCACAACACCCCATCTGTAATCAAATTTGACCGTGTTGAGTTCCCAAGTGTGATCAGGGCTAGGGACGAAGAAGAATCGGTTGATGGTGGTATGCGATATGTCCATTGGAAAACCTCAGACTATCGTAGTAGTGAGAGGGTCCTGGGCGGTGGGCTTGGACCTCTTGTCAATCAAACCTCGAACAGTGGCAGTATAGGAGGCATAAAACTCCCGCATAATCTCCTTGCTATAGATACCGGGGTCTCGAGCCATCCAATCGCACGTGTGAAGCTGAATTAGGCGGTGGATGTCGAGAACAGTGTGTAAACTCCCCGTGAGGACTCTGCGTTCTTCAGTAATCAGCCGGGTCTTCTTCTCTTTGTCATTTCATATTCTGGCATCCTGGTAGATTTGCCATTACCCCTCAACACACCATCTGTTTGGCTCCCCAACCACTGGATCAGGTCGTAGCTTCGTAGCACCGGGACTTCTCCCGAACTAGTGGCCTCATCAGACGAGGCATCTTTGTCATGCGACTCTGAGCTTGTGGCGGATCTAGAACCAAAGCGGGAGGCATGGGCGGGCTCAGAGCCGGAAGAAGAGGTGAACTTTGAGCCGGAAGTAGAACCAGCCTCAGAATCGAAAGACGAACCAGCCGGTGACCTGATATGTGTGTTCTCCTCATCAGACTGGGAGACAGTGACAACCTACCGGGATGTATTCCGGGTAGCCCGAGGTGCTGTAGGGGATGTCCTCCTGGCTGGTGGAACATGTGCTGGATATTTTTATTCATCAATCAGCCTAAAAGTAGGCTGCATAGATTATGATTTGTCACTTTTGGAGTAGGTCACTTTTTTCTTAAGCGCCATGGTACATGTGGATGTCTAATTACTTCCAAAATAAACTCATAACAGACTCGAAAAGATGTTAGAACTAAGAACGAACAAAAATGAAAAATTGAAAAAAATTCAAAAGGTGGATTCAGTGGCCACCTACGGTGGGCATCTACGGTTCGTAGGCTGACCTATGATCTGTGAATCCCTTCCGTAGATCATAGGTACCAAAAAAGTTGGTCTCTGATAGGAACCACGGATGTGCAGAATGATCCGTAGATCGATCTACGGACCGAAGTACAGTTCTGTTATTCCATACTTGGTGAAATTTCCATGTGCCACCAACTACGGACTTGATCTATGGTCCGTAGATTGACCTACGGTCCATAGACGTGGTCTGGTGGATGGGATATCTACCAGGTTTCAGGCATCGTTCATGTTGACCCAGATTTGACCAATTTGAACAATGCCACGTAATCTAATCATGCATTTCAACAGAAATTATGTTATTTCGTCATTCTAAGGGTTTCGATTACTAAATTCACAGGAATTGCACAAAAAATTAGGAACCCTAAGTCGAAACTTGCATTTAGACTCTTAATACACTAGTTTTATACATTATAGAGACACACAATCACTATCTATCGTCCCAAGGGTATTTGTAGTTCTAGTTTAGCATGCATTTACATACAATCAACTACCCAAGGTCAAGACCCAATTCTTGGTTTCTATAATCAATAACAGAATACAAATTCAAAGTGAAAGGAAAGTCTATTACCTTACAAGTAATGAGAATGATGTTATTGTGTGACGACTCGAGATTCCAACAACCTTTTGCTCGCCTTTTTCACCGAACCCGGACACTACAGCTTGGAAAATGGGGAATGAGATAGAGTTAGGGGAGAAGAGAGTGCTTTGTCAAATGGGAGGATGAATATCAGGTAATTAATGGTGGATTTATGGTAATATGGTGTGATTGGAGTAGTTAGAGGGGTGTAGAAACGGTTTGGGAGTAGAAATGAGGGAAGTGGGAATGATTTGAAAAAGAGGGGGTTTTATTTAAAAGATGTCTGGGTCGGGTCAGGCAGACTAGGGTTTTGACCCACGAGGGCCCGTCTACGGTCCGTGGGTCGATCTACGGTCCGTAGACGAGGACCTTAGATCACACTTGCAGTTTTTTAAAAAATATTCAGGAACTTTACTTGGGATCGACGGACACCATTTACGGTCCTTGAAATGAACCACGGACCATAGATGGGGTCCGTAGACCTCTGCACTAGACTTTTTCTTTCTGTAGATTTTTACTTTTCGTCCTTGCACATGTAGTGCTTAGTAGGCCTTTCTTTTTTACATTTTCTAGAAACTTTTTAGACACGAACTCTATGCTTTATCTACCCAACACTAACCAAAAGAAAAGGAATACAGAAAAGCAACTAAACAAAGAAAAATAGTAAACTGAAAAGAAAAACCTATAGTTGGCTAGATTGTACATCTTGGGTTGCCTCCCAAGAAGCTCTTGATTACTCAGAGTTCATCAAGATAGTAGGCCTCAACAACTTCTTGTACACTCTCTGCGTTTCTCAGATAGATCTTGATCCTTTGCCCGTTAACCATGAACCTTGTTCCTTTACTATTCTCAAGTTCAACCGCTCCATGGGGGAGCACTTTTGTGAGCAAAAATGGCCCGGTCCATTTGGACTTGAGTTTACCCGGAAACAAGAGCAACCTAGAGTTGAATAGAAGCACAAGATCACCCATCACAAATTCTCGCTTTTCAATTCTTTGATCATGATACCTTTTCATCTTCTCTTTGTACAAGGCTGAACTTTCATAAGCGTTTAGGCGAAACTCACCAAGCATATTCAAGTCATTCATTCTTTGATTAGATGTGGTGCCCCAATACAAATTTAACTTTGTCATCGCCCAAATAACATTATGCTCTACCTCTACCGGTAAATGGCAAGACTTCCCATATAAAAGTTTGTAAGGATACATACTTTTGGGAGTCTTGTCGGCAGTTCGATAGGCCCATAGAGCATCATCAAGCTTCTTTGACCAATCCGTTCTATTAGCATTCACGATCTTCGCTAAGGAGTGGCTATATTATGGCAGATACCATATTTCTCAAGTAGCGCCTTGAATAACTTATTACAAAAGTGGGAACCTCCATCACTGATAATCGCCCTCGGTGTACCGAATCTGGAGAAGATAGTTTTTTACAAGAATGTGATGACACTTTTACTTTCATTGTTAGGGAGCGCAACTCCTTCCACCCAATATGATACATAATCAACCGCAACAAGAATATATTTCGTCCCATGTGAACTCATAAATGGACCCATAAAATCAATGCCACATACATCAAACAACTCTATCACCAATATAGGATTCATAGGAAGCTCTTGCCTCTTTGAAATCCCTCCTTCTCTTTTGGCAACGATCACAAGACTTGGCGAAATCATGAGCATCTTGGTGGATGGTAGGCCAGTAGTACCCACAATACAAAATCTTATACGCAGTCCGAATAACACTATGATGCCCACCTACAGGCGATGTATGACACGCCTCAACTACAGTCAAAATGTCCACCTCAGACACACAACGACGAATAATCCCATCAGCACAACTACAATACAAGTAAGGCTCATACCTAAAGAATTTCTTCACATCATGCATAAACTTTTTCCTTTGGTGAAAAGACAAATCTGGGGGCACCAAATCACTTGCCAAATAATTAGCAAAGTCTGCGAACCAACGAATCAGATCATGAGAAGCAGCTAATACATGTTCATCTGGAAAAGCATCATTAATTTCAGCCCTATCACCAAGCTTTAGCATAGCCTCTTCTTTTGATTTGGACAACAGATCAGAAACTTGATTTTCATCAAACTCTTGCAGCAACAATACCTATCTAATAAACCTCGATTTTGCATCCTTCTTCGCCATCAAATACCTCAATGCAGAAAGGTCAGTATGCACTATGACCTTAATACTAAGCAAGTAGGATCGAAATTTCTTGAATGCGAAAACCACCGCAAGAAGCTCTTGTTCAGTCACATCATAATTCTTCTGCGTCACATTTAGAGCTTTGCTAGCATAGTGAATAGGATGCATATTTTCTCTCTCCTCTGTCCTAATACTACACCAAGTGTCACTCCACTCACATCGCACATTACCTCAAACGGTTTTCCCCAATCCAGTGAAATAATGATAGGTACAATAAGCAACTTCTCCTGCAACTCCTCGAATGCTCTCAGACAAGTATCATCAAAATCAAACTTATACTCCTTTTCGAGCAGTTTGCACAATGGATGTGAAATTTTAGAGAAGTCCTTGATGAACCTCTTATAGAAACCTACATGCGCAAGAAAACTTCTAACACCTTTTACAGAGATAGGTGGTGGAAGCTTTTCTATTACCTCTAATTTTTTTCTATCAACCTCATGACCTTCTCAGAAATCCGATGACCCAAAACTATACCTTCTTTCACCATAAAATGGCTCTTCTCCCAATTTAGAACTAGATTGTTGTCTACACACCTTTTAATCATCTCAGCCAAATGATCCAGACATCGATCAAAAGAGTCACCTACCACAGAGAAATCATCCATAAATATTTCAATAGTGCCCTCCACCATGTCAGAGAATATCGATATCATACAACACTGGAAGGTCGCTGGATTATTGCACAACCCGAATGGCATCCGTTTGAAGGCGAAAGTCCCATAAGGGCAAGTGAAGGTGGTCTTCTCTTGTTCCTTCGGGGTTATAGAAATATAATTGTAGCCCAAATAACCATCAAGAAAACAATGCCAACCCTTGCTTGCAAGTCTATCCAACATCTAATCCATAAATGGCATAGGGAAATGGTCCATTTCTGTCCAAGTATTTAGCTTCCGGTAGACAATGCAGACTCTCCATCCAGTCATGGGCAGCATCGAAACAATCTCGTTTCTCTCATTATAAACGACAGTAATCCCACCTTTCTTTGGCACACATTGAATATGACATACCCAACTACTATCTGCAATGGGATAGATAAATCAACATCCAACCACTTGATGATCTCCTTTTTAACTACCTCTTGCATAGGCAGATTTAATCTTCTCTCGTGCTCAATACTAGGCCTGTGATCTGGCATGAGTTGGATTTTATGATAACAGATACCAGGAGGAATCCCAATAATGTATGCAATAGTCCACCCAATAGCTAGCTTGAACCTTTTTAACACAGAAACCCAACACTCTACTTGTCGCCTATTCAAATCTGCCGCAATGATGAGCTGTAAAGTATCATCTATTCGCAAGAATCCGTACCTCAAATGTGATGGCAGAGCCTTAAGCTCAAATTTTTGTGCCTTCTCAACATATGGTCCTGCGGGTGGGGGCTCACAATTTTTCATGTCTAACTCCAGCTTCTTTGGTTTTGAACGATATTCGCACCTATCAAGTGCAGCGACTAAATCATCATACTCCTCAATACCACTCTCAAAGTTCATCATAACCGCTGCTAGTGCTTCAACACCCAGTCTTTCTTCAATTTGCACCTCAGACCCACTCTTAACTCTATATGTTATCGCAGATATTGATTGGAGCTCATTACTCTACTTCAAAGACCTACATATATTATAAGTTGCCTCTTTATTATTCATTCTGAACTTCATCTGCCCCTTTTCCATATCAACTAAGGTGCGACCAGTGGCAAGGAATGGTCTCCCAAGAATGATGGGAACCTCAAAATCGACCTCACATTCAAGAATCACAAAATTTGTCGGAAAGATGAATGACTCCACTTTCACTAGTACATCATAGAGCACACCAATGGGCCTCTTCACTGTTCTATCATCCATGAGCAACTGCATCACAATCGGTTTTGGGTCTCCCAGACCCAATTTCTTTTAAATAGACAATGGCATAAGATTTATGCTAGCACCAAAATCACACAATGCCTTAACAAAATGCAACAACCCGATAATACAGGGAATAGTGAAGGCACCATGATCCTCTTTTTTCTGTACAAGGGACCTTGTAGGAATAGCACTACAATGTTGCAATCTATCATCATCTTCGAAGCTCACTGCCCTCTTCTTTGTCACCATGTCGTTCATAAATTTACATACCTAGGCATTTTCTCCAGAGCCTCTCTCAACGGAACATTAATTGAAAGTTGCTTCAACATTCTAATAAACCTGTGGTATTTGTCTTCTTCAGTCTTCTTCACTAACCTCTGTGGGAAGGGAGGTGAAGGTCTAGGTATGGGGACAACTTTCTGAGTTACCTCCACTTCTTTCTTTGTCACATTCTCGGACACTTCACTTACCCCGACCGCATCATCATCTTTACTGTACTCAATTTCTAGCCCAGACGGCATAGGTGGATCAATGGTTTGCTTGCCCTCTGGAGTAGTGACTGCCATACAATGCCCATCATTCTTTGTATTCTGGATGGTGTTGCTAGGAAGAGTGACCGGTTAACGTGGATTTACTATAGTTGACAACTGAGTCATCTACTGCTCAAGATGCTTAATTGACACTGCATGGGAATCAACTTTTTGACCAATTCAAGATAAGTCATTTCTTAACTCCTTGACATTCTCATCAGTTGCAGGAAACCTCCTCATCATCTTCTGCATCATATCCTCAATACGTGACCTATTACTTCCATCTTCCGTAGGACCAGATTCCTGATTTTGAGGGGGAACATAAGGTCCAACCAGATAATTTATGTTGCCATAGTTGTTCCTATTGTAGTTGTTATCGCGATTAAAGTTCCCATCCTGGACATATTGACCCTCTCGACTGTAGTTGCCATAATTTTGACCTTGGTTTCCTTGAACTTCGCGCCAATTATCCATAGTGGAACCTTGGGCGTTTGGTCAGAAAACCCCCGTCTGCTCATTCACCGCCTAAGAATCATCTTCAAAATAATACTCCGCTGCCGGTGGTGGAGTCCTAGTCAAATAGTTCACATCATTTACCTTCTCTGCTTCCCCAGTCAGATGTTTTAACACCATCCCTAGTTTAGTTCTGATATGTGCCATCTCCTCGCGAATCTCCTGTGCGGGCAGGTTATTTGTAGCTCGAACGACAAATGTGCTCCTCTCAGTATCTGACTTTCTAGTGCTCCAAGCTTTATTATTTCGAGAAATCTTCTCCATTTTCTCAGTAATTTATGCAAATGTGCATTCACCGTACGAACCTCCCGCAATAGTATCGAGGACTACCTTACCATTATCATCCCATCCTCGGTAGAAGTACTCCTTCAGTGACTCATCATCAATACGGTGATTTGGGACACCCCTCATGAAGGCAGTGAACCTATCCCAAGAACTACTCACAAACTCTCCAGGTAAAGTTAAAAAGTTGTTGAGTTTATCCTTCTTGTTCAACTTCTTGGACACTGGAAAGAATCTTGCTAAAAATGCCTCCGTCAACTGTTCCCATGTATAGATTGATTTGTAAAGGAGTTCATTGAACCATACAGCAACATCTCCGGTCAGTGATAGGGGGAACACATGCAAATTCATGACGTTCATCTCCCAATCCAGTCGACATGTACAACTTTTGCACACATGGTTAAGTTTGGCTATGTGAGCATGTGGAATATCCGCTGGCAATCCCATAAACAAGCCCCTTCCTTTAAGCATCTACATCAAGCTACTGGTCACCACAAATGTGTGCCCCTGAGGTAGAGGCAGTAGGACAAGAGGTCCATCATAATCGGCAATAATAAGGTTGAAACTGAAATTTTCATGCAGACGTGGTCCTTGTGGTTCTTGTGCCCTCAGTGCCTCTCCCAATCTATTCTCAACTGGTGCTTGATTATTCACTTCAGTTACCCTCGGAGGTTGCAAGGAAACACCTTCACCTAAATCTCTCCCGATCGGGTTAACCGGAACTCCTTGATTATTCATTCTCCGCAAAGTACTATTCAGTTCGGTATCGTAAAGAGTAAGTGGTTCACGTTGGCTCCGTGTACTTGGAATACACTAGCGTAAGACCTTGAGAGAGACAAAAACAAAAGAAAAAGTAAAACTAGGAAATATTTAACTAGAGTTCAATAATGCAATTAAACTTAATCTAAAAGCCTTATTCCTCGGCAGCGACGCCAAAATTTGATATGCTCAAATTACACCTCTTTTCAAAAGCATAAGATATCGTTATCACGTAAAGAACCCAATTTGTAGGCTGCGGTCGATCCTACGAGGAATATGGTTTAGACTTAAGTTCAATAACAATTATATTCGTTTAGCCAATGTATTTCTGAGACAAATACGTTAAAAGGGGTGGGGGATCTGTGTAACAAATTTTGGATATTAGGAAAGGAATTAGTAAGTAAGATTCAAACTTTTGTTTTTATCAAATTTAGAAGGAAACTAGGGCATATGTTTTCCCCATAAGCTCATAACTCCGTAATCCTAGTAATAGCAATCCCTTCCTAGTGTATTACATGCAAAGCAATAAGTTATGTATCTCTAAATCCTTGGTCCAATATAGAGAATTTCACCCCGCACCTTGGTCCGGCTACGTGTGTAAAATTTACTAATCCTTACCATTACTTCATATTAGACGTCACATCGATGTATGGCGTAGTTTTCACCCTTGGACCAATCAACATTAACTCTATTATATTGTATGACACTAAATCTCAGTTGATAATTCTTTTCTTATTAATTACCTCGTTGGTCTAGCAGGTAGCAACAAGGAGAGTTCTAACGTTGCGCACCATTAAAAAGACTTCTAGATTAAAGAATTATCAATGCATGCAAAATACTATTCGGGAATTACTGTGTTACTATTCGTACTTCGCTAATTACTCATGGTTCCCAGAACTCTAGTTGTGGATTTAGTTACCCATGTTAGCAAGAAAACAATTCATAATGGTTGAAGAATAAATCATGAACTTACGTAGTAGAGTAGAATAATCCCAGAATTTCCACTTGAATTTCAATGTAAAAATCACCAAAATGTGCTTAGGAAATTTAGAATTGCTAAAGTTGCAAGTTAATCTCCAAAGTAAAAAAACTAGAATAAAAGTAATGAAGTCCAACCCCAAAAACGTGGTTTACATGCCCTATTTATAGAAAAATAAGTCTTAACTAAAAAGGAAATGAAATGAGGAAATATCGTTTCAGGACACAGTTTCGATCGACGATACTGACCTACGGACAGTGGATTCATCTTCAGACTGTAGGTCCCTTCCGTTACTCAGGACTTGGGGGCGAATTTCTAACGTCAAAATCTTCAAATCTATGAACAAAACGACAGAGCACCAGTACGGACCGCGTATTGATCTACAGACCGTGGATCCTTCTCTGTAGCTCCATACTTAAAATATTCAACATCAGGTATTGGAACCCCTCACTAAATTATTTGACGAATTGCACTATGCACCGTAGATCAATCTACGGTCCGTCGATTGCAACAGTGGTTCCACACTTGGTCAAGAATTCCCTAATTTTCCTTCGAGCCTTGTCTGCCCATGTACGACACCCATCTACCGAGCGTGAATGAACCTACGGTTCATGGATCACCTCCGTAGATGCGTTTTTCTACACATCTTTCAGTTGTGTCTCTCAGTTTCCACATCTGAAACATAATTCTTGCAAATATGAGAAAACTACATAAAAACCAATACAAAATGGACCTAGACACACACAACTCTTAAGTGAAATGTATTAAAAATACCGTAAATTCACGGTATATCAAACACCTAGAATTTGATGAGGTGTTCTTGAAATGATAAAATCAAAATGGTGCCTCTGTCGAGGAGTGTTGTTGTTTGAAATTCTTTTAGTGAAGTTCACTTGTGTTCTTTTTAGTCATAGTTGAATCTACTTACTTTTAGTTTCGGCTTTGTGTTGCTTGTTAAAACAGAGGAGGAAATAAGCGTAAATGGTAGTAATTATAGCCAAGTGGGCCACCTAGATGATATTGGGAATCTCAACGATGTCAATGACCCGAACATGAAATGACCCAGCCCAAATGGGTGGTGTTGGGATCATTCGGTTGCCTCTACCTGAATGAAACATTGTTTTCTACATTATAAGCACTATGCTTCAGCTCTTTCAACTGAAGGGTTTGTTTGGAGGACTTGCTCATGAGGATCCCCATGAGCACATAAGGAATTTTGTTGATGGCTGTGGACAATTCTGATTCAAGAACATATAACAAGAATCAGTCTGATTGAGGTTGTTCCCATTTTCTTTGATGGGTGAAGCAAGCAAGTGGTTGGTTAAGTTGCCATGAGATTCTACCACTTCGTATGATGAGGTTATTGCTAGATCTCAAGTGTGTTTTTTCCCTCCTTCAAAGCTGATGACTCTTTGGGATAACATACAAGGTTTCAAGCGCTTTAAGGGAGAACCAATCCATGAAACGTGCATTAGGTTCAAAAAGCTAGTATTCCAGTGCTCAACTCATGAAATCCCATAAAAGATGATGCTGGAATGTTTCTATAGAGGTGTTGATTCAGTAAACATAGGAGTGGCTAATCAACTTTCTCCAGGTGGGATAATGCGACAACCTTATGCAATAGCATCTAAGCTCCTTGACCGCATGACAAAGACGCACAAGGTTCAAGAGACGGACCAAAATTTAGCCATAATGATGACCCAATTGGATATCTTGGCTAAAAATATCATGGAATTTGAAGTGATGTACAAAAAGGAAGGAAACTTCGTAGCCAATCGAGGAGGAAGTCATCGTGCAAATTACTCAAGGTCAGGTAGTAACCAAAGATGGAATAGAGAGGGGAAGGAGGATAGGTACATTTCTTCCCATGAGCTTCAAACGGCCAAGTATTATGAGGGTGTCTAGATAGAAAATATACTCTCGCGTATTCTCAACAAATTCGAAGGATATGACATAGTGTTGAAAGAGATGAAAGAGAATGTATCAACTCTAAATCAGACGGTGATCTCTCATTTCACCTCTATCAAGGTGTTGGCGACCCACGTGGGTCAAATTTCTTCGCATCTTAATGCAAGACAAAACGAGCGGTTGCCTAGTGATACAATGACATACCCCAAGAATAAAGTTTGAATGGGTACTTGCATTGTGCCATGACTTTAACTAAGGCACTTTTTGGGAGGCAACCCAAGTTTTTATTGCTTTGTATTTGATGATGAATAACGAGTGTTGATTGTGCAGTTTTAAAAGTGGAATGTGTTAAGAATGTGTGGATTGGCGAGCCAAGATTCCAATTCGTGACTCACCAAAGAGGTCGGTGAGCCCGACTTGGACCGTTGTTGGACTCACAAAAATAGCAGGTGGGAGTTTGTAAAACTCGATGGGACTATGGACGAATAGGAGACTCGCCCCATAGGTCGGCGAGCCTAATTTTGTCTGCCATTTGGACCCCCAAGTTGACTGGAGATCCTGTAAAACTCGGCGAGGCAAGTCACCACTCAGCCCATTGTCGAGTGGTTTGGCGTGGTCGACTAATACTGCTGAATAGGTCGCGAACTTAAAGGTTTTAAAATGCCAAACTGTTCCAATCTTCAAAATCTTTCATATTCCCTCATTTTAGCCTCGTACAATCTCACCCGTACTCTAGATTTTCTCTATTTTCGCATTTTTATTTTTTTTTTCTCTTGATCTCGTGCTAGGATTATGATTACATTGTCGCCTAGCGTTTCAATTTCTTTATTCGGCTTAAAGGTTTGTTTTCCAAACCCCGAACTCCTTAATAGTAGTTGAACTCAAATGATTTTGGTAAAATCTTGTTGTTGTTTGTTGGGCCTATGTTGAAATCGTGGTTGATATGATAGTTTCCCTATTTTAGTTTCGTAATTGCGCCAAGTTGCTTAAAATGTCAATTTCCCAAATTTTGTGTGTTAAAATTGACCATAAATTGTTGGGTTGCGGTAAATGTATGTTGGGTATAGTGGGGTGAAGCCTGAGTAACCCCTAATTGCTCTAAATGACATACTTTTCCCAATGATGGAGCGTTTGACGTCATTCTTAAGAGTAAAGGTCATCAAATGGCCAATTATGGCCAAACCAGGAGAAGTTTGAGTACCCCATAAACATGGATCAATTGGGTCTGGGCATAATTGCTTAACTATGTAGTTTGATTTTGATTTTGGGGGCTATGGGCTTGAATTTGGGAAACGAGATTGAAATTTCGCACGATAGGCTATTCGGTGGAGCTAAGTCTAGCTCGCCAAACTACTCGGCGGTTCGCCATTGTCCCCCTTGATCACCTTTAATTTCATGATTTGACTAAGTTAGAGTCTGTAACTTTCGGCAGGAAGGCTAATCTCGCTGAGTGCACTCGACGACTCGCCGAAGGGTCCGTTGATTGCCTTTTCTGCCCCCCTAACCCCTAAAAGCATGCTGTAAATTTTGGCTAGCTAGTCAGAACTTGCCGAGCAGTGTCGGCGATTCACCGTTGGACTTTTAATATCGCCGACTTGCTTGATTTTTGGAAATTTTTTAGGCCAGTCATTTCGGCGAGCTCGATCTGGCTCGCCAAAGTTACTCGGCGACACGCCGATTGGTTTGGTGTGTCTTTCTGCAACTTGAATTCTAAGATTTTTCTTGAGTATTTTCTAAATCTTTCCGATATATTGCAGATATGGCTAGGACCAACTAGGATAAGAGTTGAAATTTCACCCCGCAAATGAGCATGGGGAATCATAATTAATGAGAGAGAAGTTGTTCCTTCTAAAAAGGGAAAGAAAACACCTCCGAAGGGAGGTAAGGGCAAGGGCAACCGCGTGTAGCTAGGAGATGGGAGCACAACTCTGGCAGTGATGGGGTTTATTTCCATTCTTAGACCTCATTATCTGAGCCTGAGGATGACTGGCTACTTCAGAACCGGCAAGCTGACATTCGTGCCCGAGTTAGTCAACGTCCTTCTAGGATACCAACGTCTACCCCTCCTACTGCTAATTTAGTGCCAGCTCCAGCACAGACGGTGGTTCCAGCAACACTAGTTCAGGGTCGTCCTCCCCGGCTACTAAACAGGCTAAAGGCCAAGGGATTGAGGACCATTCTGAAAGAGAAGAGATTTTCCACGGATGATGTAGTGAACAAGTACCCTCATGTGTGGGACACTCTCAGGTTCTACAGGTTTGAGCAGTTTAGCAGGACCATTGGCTCTTATATACCTACATGAGTTCGAGAGTTTTACATGACGTATAGTGACCTGTTTCAAAACGGAAAGAAGAAGTCCAGTGCCTTCATACCGATAGAGTCCGTCATGGTCCGGGGGAAGGTACTGAGATGCAACAGTGATTATAACAACGCTTTATTTGATAGAGGGTCAGGTTTTGACTACCTGAGTTTGGCTGCCACTGTGAAGACTCTGGATTATTGAAAGGGCTTGCTTGCTCCCCTTAATGCTGACACCACCCCAAGGTGGATGGAGGTCGCAGTTCATATTAAGAAGAGGGACTTGAATATAACAGATCGGTATTGGTTTGGGTTCATCAGCAGATCCATCATACCCTCACAAAAGGAGTCAATCCTCTGCTTCACAAAAGCGGCCTGTCTCGGATCAATCATAACCCGGAAGACCATCAATTTGGGTCTAAGAATTGAGCAGGAGATGGTCATGAGGGCCAAACAGAGCCATACATCCCTTATTTTCCCAGTTCTTATTACATAGCTATGTCGGTGGGCTGGAGTTCCTCATGATGAGAAGGTTGACATTGAGGTCACACCCACATCCTCCACCGATATCAAGCGCACAAAGGCCAAGTACACACGGGATGTGGCGTATATGAGTAAAGCAGCTCCAGTGGATGCATACCCAGAGGTTGATGTTGTGTCCATACCTGCAGAGGCATCTTTGCCTACTCCCGCCTCAAGGCCATCAAGTATACTCGCTACCACTCCTTCCTAGACTTAAGGTTCTATTGCTGCTTTCCAGCCCACCAGAATTACTCAGGCCATAATACTCAAGATGGAACACCTAGCCCATTATACTGATGTGCGGGCTTCGCAGCTAGAGGCCGAGGTGCCCTGGATAATTGAACGGGCTATTACAGCTGCTGTGACACCCCTCTGGACATCGATTGATACTGTCACAATGAGAGTAGAGACTTGTGAGAAAGGACAGGGGGTTACTTCTGAGCTTACAACTTTGAAAGCTGAGGTTTCTGATTTAAGGAAGGATGTGGACTATCTGAAATCCACAGACTTCACTTCATTGTTTGAGTCAACTGAGGCTCCAGGTGTTCCGACTAGTTATGATATGCCTCCAGTTACCACCATAGATGAGCCTAAGGATGATGTGGCTGCTGATGAGTCAAAAACGGAGACGGATTAGGAGCAGCTTGATGCTCAGGAGGCGACAATCTATGAGGACCTGTCTGATTTAGATGAGACGATAGTATAGTTAGTTATTCAGATATCGCTGATAGATATTTCCATGGCTGGCTCTACTCGAACCAATGTTGTTGTAGCCCGGGCACTTATTCTTAAGATCATAGTATGACCTTGGGTATTGAGGCCCCGATAGATGGAGCGACTGTGTAGACATGATCATTCTTTACCTCCTTCTTTGTTGTTTTTGTGATTTAATGTTTTTAGTTGCATTTGAGGACAACTACTTTACTTTTGTGGGTGGGGTAAGGTATTTCCATACCTACCTCTTGAGATTACATTTTGTATATATATTGGGTTTTGTGTTTTAAACTGTGTTTTGATTATATCTTGTGTATATTTGAGCTTGTGGCTCCTTATTTTGAATAAAAATTGTTTTCGACGCATCTAATAAATATTTGTCACCTCTTTTGTATGTGAATGTGGTTGTTCTTATGAAAATTTAAGTATCGGTTTTGATCAATACCGATGACTTGAATAGTGCTCTTAATTGACCAAAATGAATGCGCGGCTACGATGAGGCTAAATGAAGTTGCATAGACAATGTGTGAATTTTTTGCATCTCGTTGTGACTAGTCGATTATTGAATAATGTCTCTTGTGATGAACATTGCACACTAGCTCAAATGAATCTCGTTTGATATTTTTACCAATGCTTTGTGAGGTGAGCTTACCTTGAGCACTGTGTGGTGACACCCAGAATATTCCCCATTTGTCTGGTTTAAGAAGTGATGCAAGAAATTGAAATGATCTTAGGCAACAATTTTAAAGAGTGAAACAATTTGACAATATACCTCTTTTGTGGCCAACCTTGTGAGATGTGTGAACTTTTCTTGAACCCCTTTGAGTCGTACCCTTTTCTTGGAAGAAACTTGAACAATTGTGACCCCTCTTTATCCATTCACCCATAACTCTCATGAAGTGTGGTTTGTTTGAATATCCAACTTATGCCCAAAGCCTAAGTTGGGGGTGTGGTGAAAAGATAAGGTAAATCAAGAAGTGTGGAAAGATTTCTCTTTGAGAAATGATCTTTAAAAAAAAAAAAAAAAAAATGAAAAGAAGAAAACAAAAGAAAAGGAATAAAAAAGTTGTGAAATAAAGTAGTGAAAGTTGCAAAAGCAATGGAGTATCCGGTAGTCCATGTGAAAGTGAATAATGGGGTGAATTGTGAGCATGATCAAAATGTTGAAGAAAAGGATGAAAATGACATTCTGACTACATTTCATATGGGTAGCAGCCACTGAGCCTAAATGACCATACCTTTAAATTTAGGCCCGTTACAAACCTTGGAAAGACTTTTGTGATATTGAGTTACCTGAAGAGAATGTTGATTGGAAAATAAGGATAAACCCATGGGTGAAGTCATGCATGTGTTCATCTTTGTGAGTGTGAGAGTCGTATGCGATTTCGAAACTATAAATTCTCGGAAAACTTTGTGTGTGGACATGGAATAATCTTTGTTGTGAGGGAATTTGAGTACCTTTGTTGAGCTTGAACTTACATTTGAAGCAAGTATTGTGAACTTGAGCATCTTTGATAATGGTGATTCACAATTTGAATCTTTGAGTGCAGAATTGATCATAGCTTGAGTAAGTTGATTCTTGTGTGTGCATTCATGTTGAGTCTTTTGTATCACTTTTGAGACATCATTTTTGAGTTGCTTTACTTGAGTTTTACTTGAGGACAAGCAAAAGTTTAAGTTGGGGGTGTTGATGAGTCCTAGATTTGTACACGTTTGGGACTTTGTTTATATTGAATTAGTATTCTCAAATGCTTAATTTGTGCCATAAACTGATGTTAAATCCTTGCTTTTCAGGTATATGGATTGAGGAACAAAGCAAGGATACTAACATGCAAAAAGGAACAAAACAAACTGAAGAATTGAAGGAAGGGCAAGCCTGGTGATCGCCAAGAGCATTTGGCGAATCGCCGAATGGCTAATTCCACTACCGAAAGATCCAATGTGCTAGCCCTGATAAAAGAAACCTAGTCGACGACGAAAAGGACCAGCCGGCGCATCGCCAAGCAGTTCCACGAAGCCAAGTTAGATCGCCCAAAGATACAGAACCCAAGGATGTTGAAGGCCAAGGCGAAAAGGCGATGGAAGAGAGCAAAAGGCGGCTCGCCCAGTGGTTCGGCAAGCCTGACTTACTTCGCCAAATCACCATTTATAGCTATTTTTCGGAGACTATAAATTAGAATTTGAACATTTTAGCTTTCATATTGAATCTTATCTTTAGTATTATTTTTGTGTCAGAACTATTTCCTCTATAGTTTTTTTTGATAGCTTTGAATAATTTGAGAAGTTCAATTTGGAGATTTTGGAAGTGGGTCTTTAAGAATCATCAAATTGGAGCATTGTAAAGAAAAAATCACTCTTACCCAGTTGATGGATAATCAATTTGGTAACTGCTTTACCTTTTTCTAATGTCTAACTAAAACCCCACTTCTTGGGATGTGATCGTGTGATTATGGGCTGAATTAGTTTATGGGTGTTGCTATTTATTAGTTTAATTTCTATTTAAAAGTGAGTTTAATCATTAATTGTGGTTTATTTTGAGAATTGTAGTTGCAAATGCAGTTTTATATTTGTTTTCTTTGCTTGCTTGAGAGAGAGGTTTTAGAACTAAGATTATTTATTGATGGCTTGTGGGTATTGGGTTGACCTGGGTTTAGCTCGAGAGAGTGAATCTTAAACCCAGCCCCACACATTTACCGAGAGAGAGTTAATTAATTAAGGTGTGTGATTTTCTTCATTGTCATGCTTGTTGATGTTCAAAATAAATCACATGATTCGAGGTAGTTGTTCGAGAGAAAACTATCTCCCCTATAATCTAGCCTACTCATTGATATTTCGCAATTTACTAATAGTTTCAATTACCCATGTGCCTATATTTTCCTATAATCAATCACACCCCGAGAATCTTTCTCCCTATTGTTATTTCGTAGTGTTGTGATTGCTTGTAGTTAATAACTAAAACCGAAACCCCCATCTGACATTCATGTCACCACTTTAATTTGATTCATGTTATTTTCAATAATTTCTATTCCTATGGCTTCTTGGACCACGTTTGCACTTCCTAATTAAATTTAAAACACGTACCGCTCCCTGTGGGATTCGACCCTAACTCATTTAGTTTTGTTTTATGCTGATTTACGATCGTTGAAAACCTAGAATTGGATGAGGTGAGCTGGAAACATTAAAAAAAGTAAGCCATCGTACGGCTTCAGAGGATGGGTTCTAGGGAGTCCGAACCACAGACCTCGTCCAGGGATCGGGTCCTACCTACATTTCCTAGGTCCTATAGTGGTTCCGGACATAGCTGAATTTATGGTGTTCTAGGGATTCTGAACCACAGACCAGGTCCACGGAATGTGGTCCCACCTTAGGTATGTCCTGGTCAATCGTCATTCATCTTCAGAGGATAGTTTATGGGGAGTCTGAACCACGAACCGTGATCCCACCAACAGTCCATAGATGGCCTCCATCGGTGTCACCTGCACTTCTGGAAATCTGCATTTTTATCCTTTTAGAATCGGGGGTGCTACAAAGTCGCTTCTCCTCACATCTGCATAGGACTTTTAACGACTCTGGGCTTTCTTTAGTCTATCTCATGAGTTGAACTTTCTCCATAGCTTCATGAACCGAATTTGTCCCAATCAATGTTTCTTTACCTACAACAAACCAACCAATCAGGGATCTGCATCTACACCAATATAGTGCCTCATACAAGGCAATCTAAATACTGGAGTGCAAACTATTGTCGTAGGCAAAATCTATGAGAGGTAGGTGATCATCCCAACTAACCTTGAAATTGATTACACAAGCTCTCAACATTTCCTCTAAGGTCTGAATGGTACGTTCTTCCTGACCATCTGTCTGTAAATGACATGTTGTACTGAAATTTACCTGAGTACCAAGACCTTTGTAAAATGATATCTAGAAATGAGAGTTAAATGAGGACCTTTATCTGATATGATAGACAAGGGAATATCATGTAACCTAACAATCTCATGGATGTAGTGTTTGGGATAGTCCTTTGCCGAATTTATAGTCTTGACAGCCAAGAAATGAGTGGACTTAGTAACCCTGTCCACTATAACCCAAATGAAATCATGTTGTCTACGAGTACGAGGTAAACCCATTATAAAATCCATATTTATCACTTCCCACTTCCATGTAGGAATGTTAATCTCTTTAGTCATACCTCATGGTATCCGATGTTTTACCTTAACCTGTTGACAATTAGGACACTTAGCCACAAAATCTGCTATGTCCCTCTTCATGTCGTTCCACCAAAAGACTTCATGTAGGTCACAATACATCTTAGTAGCACCTGGATGAATGGAATACCTGGAGTTATGAGCTTCTGTAAACATCTGCTGCCTAAACTCACCCACATTAGGAACACATAATCTACCCCGGTAATGAAGAACACAATATCCCCCTTGGGAGAAAACCTAAACTTTCTGATGATGAATTGCACTTTTCAACTGAAGTTATATAAGATCACTATCCTATTTTTCCCTAATCTCTGTTACCAATGAAGATTTTGATCTATTCTGAACTAGCACACCACCATTTGACATATACGTAAGGCCAACTCCTAGGCGAGCAAGCCGGTGAACGAATCTTTGCTAACTTTTTGTTTTCTTCCTCAACATGTGCTACACTACCCATAGACAGTCTGCTAAGCAAATAAGCCACTACATTGGCCTTACTAGGATGGTAAAGCACATTCATGTGATAGTCTTTGAGGAATTCAAGTCAATTCATGTGGCAAAGATTCGACTCTTTCTGGGTGAATACATACTGGAGGCTCTTATGAACTGTGAATACATCAACATGAACACCATACAAGTAGTGTCTCCAAATCTTAGGGAAAATACTACGGTTGCAAGCTCGAGGTCATGAGTCGGGTAGTTTTTCTCATGAATCTTAAGCTGTCTAGAACCATAAGATATGACCTTACCTCTCTGCATCAACATACGACCTAGGTCGACCTTGGATGCATCACAATAAATCACATAACCGCCTGAACCATCAGGTAGAGGTAGGACCGAAGCTGTAGTCAACATAGTCTTCAGTTCTGAGAAACTTTTCTCACAGTCATTTGAGCACTTAAATTTAACTTTCTTCTGAATCAACTTAGTCAATGGAGAATCTATGGATGAAAATCCATCAACAAATATCTTGTAATAACCGGCCAAACCCAAGAAACTTCTGATCTTTGTTGGAGAGGTGGGTCTGGGCTACTGGTGTACTTCCTCAATTTTCTAAGAATCAACTCGTATCCCTTCGTTGGATACTACATGACCAAAGAAGGCAACATACTGTAACCAGAATTCACATATGCTGAACTTAGCAAATAACTGGCGATCTTTGAGAGTTCACAGAACAACTCTCAGATAAGTTGCATTCTCCTCCTCACTCTGAGAATAAATTAGGATATCATCAATAAAGACGATATAGAACAAGTCCAAATAATATTTGAACACCCTGTTCATTAAGTCCATATAAGCTGGAGGAGCATTTGTTAGTCCAAAAGACATAACTACAATAGCATGATGACCATACTGGGTTCTAAAAGCTGTCTTCAGAATGTCACTATCTCTAAATCTGAGAAGATGATAGCCGGAACTAAGGTTTATCTTAGAAAATTAACTAGCACCCTGAAGTTGGTCAAACAAGTCATCAATCTTGGGGATGGGATACTTATTCCTTATTGTGACTTTGTTCAACTGCCGATAGTTAATGAAATTCTGAGAAAACCATCTTTCTTTTTCACGAACAACACCGGAGCACCCCATGGAGAGATACTAGGTTTGATGAAGCCCCTATCTAGAATGTCTTTAAACTGCCCTTTCAATTCCTTAAGCTCAGCTGGAGACAATCTGTAAGGAGGAATTGAAATGGGTTGGGTATTTGGAAGGGGATCTATTCCAAATTCGATTTCACTTTCGGGAGAAACTCTAGGAAGGTCTTCCGGAAACACTTCTAGAAACTCATTTACTACTAGGATTGACTCGAGAGTTGGGGTTTTAGAGTTTCAATATATTCAGTAAAGTTTTGAGATTTAGTAAACTTTTTTTAAACTTTTTTTTTCAATTTGATGTTTATTGTTATACCCCATTTTAACTGAATCAAAATAGTGTACAACAATTGGTAATTCCTCAATAAAGTATCTAGCTTAAGAAGTCACCACCTAATTATTACGATGAATTTGGACACCTAAACTTGATTAAAAATCTTTGTCTAAAGTTAACTCCATTCTTAAGGTCTACTAATCATAAGATTCTAGTTAAGGGTTCAATTATTCTAAAGTGATAAAGTATAAAATAATTGACTAATTTAAAAATAAGAAGATAAAGTAGTGTTTAAAAGCATAAAGTAGTAGTTTTACGTGTTTTAAAATATCATGGAATTAGAGAATTTACACACTCGAATATGAGAATCAAGATAATCATAAAATAAGAGTTCGCTTTGTATAGTAAACAATTTGTTCTTGTTGAAATGATCTTTGTTTTTATTTTTTTAAGAAAATAAATAAATCGTCAAAGTGATCCAGCATGTCAAATTGAGTTAAAACATTTTCTGGACTTCATAGAATTTGCAAACAAATCATTATTTTTAATTAATTTAAGGCTCCAAGATTGACTCAAAACTAACTTAGGAAATATATTCAACTCTAACTTTGACAACATGAGTAACTAAATGCTTTCCATATGATTTTTATCAAAGATCAGTTAACTTATAAGTATGTCAAGCAAAGTTATCAAAACAAACACACAAGTATCCATGGTGAAAGAACCGAAAGAGAGTTATCAAAGTATGAAGTTGGGAATAAGCGACTAAAGGAAAGTTATAGCTGAATCATTGTCATTTCCTCTCGCCTCTCTTCGTAATTTCTGTTGGGATGGAATTTCTATGGAGCGAGAGACACAAATGGAGACATAATACATGCTTCAAGCCTTGTGGTAACGTCAAGACTGAAAACAAGACTCTTCTACTCCGGTATGTACATGTGAAAAAAAAAAAAATAGGAATTTGATATTGTAGGCTAGTCAATTTCAACTTAAAATAAGAAAGCATATAAGGCAAGTCACATGAAAAGAATTAAACAAGTCCTAAAACTTATATATATATGGCTTAACAGAGCATCAAATGAAATTTGATAAGTAGGTTAAAATGCGAAAGAGATAAATTGTATACATAAATGGTTTTTAAGTTTTACTATAACAAAATTTTCATTTAGCATTGATAAAATAACAATCTTGGTTACTAAAATAGGAACTGAAAGAACGGATCCACAGCTGTGAAATTAATGAGAAATCCAACCATCATTTAACTTAATAACTTTTGTGAGACAAGTTTGATAAACTATCTGATTATTTAAACGAAAATCGCAACAAACGAAACCAAATCAAATCTTATGAAAATTGATACAGATTTAGGCGGAAATACATTCAATCAAAATAGTGACACACAATTGAATAATTTATTATTCCAAGTAAGACTACTAACTAAAACTCAACATACTCAAATAGAAAGATACTAACGATGAACTACACTAAATGTGCATTGCAAATTCATAACAGTTTTAATCACAAGGGCATAATATTTAGGACAAATAAAAGATCTTGAACCCTGATTTATACTTCAACGACATATTCATGTAATAGATTCGAGTTTAGGACAAACTGACCGTTTGTTGGGCAGTGAACTAGGATGTCGGTGTAGAATCTATTCTCTAGTTATGGTCAAACTCGAGCCAAATGAGGTCCAACGTGTCTGTTATGACTATAAGCCCACAAAGACAGAATGGAAAGTTTTGAAAGATTATAAAGATTATAGTAGTACTCAACAAATAAAATGTTTTTTGCCGCAAAAGTTTAGATTTTCGTGGTGCTCTTTTCTTATCTCTTCGCCCCTCCGGCTAAGGATTTTTGAGAGTATATATAGGAGGAACTTAGAGGTTTTTGGGTTAGCTCTTAAGCGGTAAATTAAGATGAAGGTGATTGGTTTGAAATTTTAACGTTAAACTTAACATGATTTTGTCAGATCCGAGTAGAAAGAGGTGGAGAAAATAGAATCAAAATTTAAAACAAAGAGAAAAGTTTCATACCATTTTTGTGATTAATAACCCACTGTGCCGTAATGATCTTTATTTGCACCAGAAATGGTATAGTTAAAGAACTGTCATGGCTGTGGAAAAATTATATTCACGCTAGAAACGAAAAGAGAGAGAGAGTTGCTTCTTTGGAGCATAAAAACCCTAGCAGAGTAGTGAAAAATCGAACTTGGGCTACTTTGTGATTGGGCTGTTGTATTTGGGGTGAAAAATGGGTCGAGATGGGCTGCATTCTGGATTGCAAAATTGCCTGAATTAATTGAGAAGAATTGCACTTTCTTTGGGAAATTATTAGGCCGAATTTTGGGGTGCGTTTGTACATCCAAATAGGCTAAATTGTTGAAATATTGTAGTCCTTTTTCCTATTCAAATTAATTGTTTTGAGCTTCTAACTTAATAACCAATATAATATACATTATGTTGAAAGTTTAGAAAGTAAGAAAGTTGAAATAAAGTAACGAGAATAATTAATAGTAATAATGTTGATAAAAAAGTGAAAATTTTATAATTGATAGCTATATGAGTAATAAGTATAAAATATAATGCTAACTGGAAATGCAACATTTATATACTGATAATGTAACATTCGATATATGTAGCACTATTATCTGTTTATCTGACCTAGCAAGTGTAATTTCTGAACTAAGAGAATCTACACCACTACGGTTCTAAGTTTCATACAAGAAACTAAACCATGATTCCAGAAAACCTGATATTTTGATTACAAATACTACAACAGCTAACTCACAACAATCATCCAAGGATTGTGAAACCGTGGGTCTAAAAAAGATAAGGAGAATTAAGAATTTAACTGAATTCTAGGGACCTAATGGATGAAAGGAATCCACTAGTGAAATTCTACATACCTGGTGACGAAATCTACGGAGAAATCCGTCGATTTCAGGGTTGGAACATAAAGAAAATGTTCTGTGTGTTCTTGAGAGGGCTGGTCGACTCTCACCTTCTTTCTGCTCTAATTTCGATGAATTTTGGGGGATAAAGGTTTTAGGTAGGTTCTGACTAAATTATCAGGCTTCAACTAGGTAAAATGACGTAGTTTAGGTATTAAACAACGTAGTTTAAATTCCCAATGCATAGGAAAAAAGACCAAAATGACCCTAACTAAATAGCTAAAGAGGGCCGACCAAGATTCCACTAATGGTCCATCATTGGGACCATGGCCCATCAAGTGGGTCATGGTTCTTAGCCATGGTCTACTGGTTCTGGGAGGGCCTCTAGCCTTTACGGTTCACTTCACGGACCGTGTGATAGACCACGGATCGTGAAGACCACTGTAATTCTTCACGTATGGTAACGAGTATGTTGGTTCAAGAGGATGGACCCAACCACAACCCATCATCAAGACCACGACCCATGGTGAGCTTTGTGATATGAAGCCCGAGCTCGGATGATTTTGCCTTGCCTCTACAAGTCTTCCCACGGCTGGTGTGGTGGTCCACGGCCTGTGAAGGGTCCCGTGTTCCACCACTTCTGGGTGGGTGTGAACAACGTTGAGTGTGACAGATCGTGGTCCTGATCACGACCTATGAACCCCTTTGTGGCTCACCCTTTTCTGCTGACAAGTCCAAGTCTGATTTCTTAGGTATTACACTAATACCTTTGCTTTTGAGATGGGATATTTGCTTTCTTAAAGATCATGTTAGCGAGTTCGGCTCATGTTCGTGAAGGATCAGGTGAGCTAACCCTCGCTATCGCGAAGACTTCATCACTTTCGTGACATTATCTTTAGTGAAGACTAGTTCACAAAAGTGATGGCCAATCACTAGGCGGGGTTTACTTATGTGACCCAGGGGTTGCGAATGCAATGGTCGCGTAGTCAACCTTTGGTCTGCGTTTGCAAGATCAGAGGGTGTTTTTGATAAAATATTTCAAAGTCTAACTCTTTTTTTCCATTAGTGAGTTTTGTAAAACCCTCGAAAGCGATTTTGAAAAGATCTCTTATGCTAAATCATTCGGGTAAGTCTTTGTAACCCTAAAACATCAATTCGCTTTGATCATTTATGGATTTTGACATCAAAACTTTTGATTTTGATTGGCAAATGTCAATGTTTTTCAAGAACTTTAGTTCTAAAGGAAATTGGTGATTACAAACTAATTTTTACTCCTTTTTTCGGAATGGTTCTAACCAATGAGTTCCAAATGCCTAGGGTAACATTTTCAAATAAAGATTTTCGGATTCAAACCTCATTTTTGAAAAAGGATTTTTCAGTTGATTTGACCCATATTTTCAAAATGTATGATATGAGTGTTTACTTGATTAGATTATATTGCGTGGCTTTGGACATTTTTCGGAAAGGAAATGATCAAGTCTTGGATCAACTTTTGATTGAATTAACAATTAAGGCAAGTAACTTCTAAGCTTTGTAAAACTTGTAGAATCTTGTATTTTCCTTCATTGTGTGTTCAGGAGTAATGGAAATGAGTTGATGAGTTCAATTATTTCACTTCATTTTAATATATGGATTAATGAAAAAGGCAATGCGTGTTGATAGTTTTGCTTATGGATTTCCTTGTTGTGGACCCTAATTTGTTGATTGATGAAATGCTTTGATGACATTATTGTGGACTTGAATTGCTTGAGTTATTTTCTCTTTTTTATTGTGTGGAATTACTTATTTGCATTGATTTTCATATTCCATGATGAGACATGTGATGATTATGCGGAAAGAAAATGATTCTGGCAAGTTATATGATATAAAGCCGAAAAAAATGGTTTCATCTAGTGATATGAAATAAAGACGAAGGAAAATGGTTCTGACTAGTGATATTGTAATAAAGGGAAATGGTTTCGAATAGGAGTTCTATATAAAGTAGAAGGGAAATTGTTCCGGCTAGTGATATTGTATTGATGAGAAATGGTTACAACAAGTTATGGCTTATTGTGATTTGATGAACTTGATATTTGTGATTGATCTACTTGATATTTCTGATTGATCTACTTGATACTTGTGATTGATTTACTTGATAGTTGTAAGTAATCTACCTGGTAGTTGTGATTGACATATTTGGTACTTGTTTGTTGATGAATTTTGAAGGTTAGACTGCAATTGTTAAGCCTTGAGAACTGTGTATTGTATAATGTAAGGTTGGAATGATTTCTATTCAGGTTATAGTTGAGCTGCTTCGGTTGGGATGAAAGGAGTACTCGTATTCTAGCTTAGTTTTTCATTGATTAAGTGGTTACTTGTTGAGTACCGCGTTGTTTGGCACTCACTCTCTTCTATACTTGTATAGGTTCCGAGCCCAAACCCATGTGATCTTTTCTCATCTTTCTCTGAGGCTTTCAAAGGATTTTGAGAAGTAGTTGCTTGTCATCCCGATGGACCCTGTTGTTCCTTAGTTTATGTTTTGTTCTATTGGAGAAATAAAGATATTGAGACTTGTTTTTATCTTTAAAATTTTGTATTATTATACAAGTGGCTTGTACACATGAGAACCCGGTTTTCAGGGTGTTTGAATGACATTTGCTATGTTTTCCGCTCTATTGCTATTATTGTCTTATCTTTCCACATTTTGTTCATTTGTTGGGTTCAAGGCGGACTTGTATTGGTGGGATTAGAAAAGTGTAATCATGTCCATTTTCGGGTGGTGACATATAGTCTTGATTGACAATGGCTTAACTCACTCTTTTTTGAACCATATAGTGTGAAGGCATTGAAGTTACCTGTCCAATCAATGTTGAAACCGATGAGAGTAAGGATAGAAAATGGTGAATTGATAAGCTGCCAAAAAGAGTCTTATTATTTCATTGAAAATACACAAGGAGTAGTTTAATTTCAAGTAAAGATTGATGAACGCTGGAGGTTGTGATATAATTCTGGCAAATGATTGGTTGATACAAGGCTTCACAACTTAAGTTTCATGACTGATGGAAGAATGATCACATTGTATCCACTGTTGATACTGAAGCATTAAAGAGGATGCTACAATGTTGAGCATGTACAGTTATGGATGACTTGTCAATGGTCAAGGCGGAAGTAGCTATGGAGGGAAAGGAAAACATGCATCCAGACACTACTAACCTACTACAGAAGAATGCAATGGTGTTTCAGGAGCTAAAAGAACTAACATCTTAAAGGAGTTGTGATAATGCAATCAACTTGATTGATGGCCCGCTCGTTGTATTCGTATGATCAAAAGAATTTTATTGAAGCTAGGATTAGTGACATGCTTAGGTCAATCAATATAATCCCTAGTCAGCCTTTGTTTTGCCTCCCCAACCTTGTTTGTTAAGAATAAAGACACATTCCGGAGGTTGTGTATTGATTATAGAAGGCTATACAATTTAACTGTGAAAAACAAGTATTCAATTCCCATGATTGATGACCTACTAGATGAGTTATTTAGAGGTAATATCTTTTCTAAAGTAGACTTGAGGGATGGATACCATTAAACAACTACCTAACTTCACTAAAACTTTTGTCTTATAGGTAGATGCTTGTAAGACATGGATTAGAGTTGTGTTGATGCACCATATGAGACCTATAGCATTCATGAGTCAAGCAATGAGAGAGAAACACCAAGGAATATCAACTTATGAAAAAGAATTAATTGCTCTTATCCAAGTTGTAGACAAGTGGAGGCTCAATCTCCATTCTCAACATTTCATAATTAATTAGTTTGAAGTTTTCACAAGATCCAAAGATCACTGCTTCATCAAAGCATAAAGTCTTAACCAAATTAATGGGGTTAAGTTTTTAAATACATTTGCAAGAAAAGAGTAGATAATTTAGTAGCACATGCATTATCACTCATAAGCAACAACCAAGATCCAACCATAAAAATCACCTTGAAACCGAGAGTATTAAGACACAAAAAAAGTGCTCCTATTAGACACTTACGATTCAAAATTTTAAAATGTTTGACGTGTAACTAAGACAAACACAAAGTTTGGACCAAAGGTTTTTAGTTCGACCAAAATAGTATTTCAATGGCTAGCTCTTCTGTTTCTTGTGTTACATCAAATTCAAATACTACTTCAAAAGAGTTACTTATAATCTTGATATCTAGTATAAATCTATAAAACACTCAAATAATAATAAGTAGACAAATCATTTTATTTGTAGCACCAAGTAAACCTTGTTTGGCTAAACGATTCTTTGGTTATTAAACACTAAGGCAAAGTCTAGAATGTCATATACTTGCATTTACAATTGACATAAATGAGCACAAATAAATATTATTACTGGAATTGTAAATAATATTTCAATATATTAAAATCATCTTAGGAATAACCAATACCATATCATGTATGTGCCAAAATACAAACAAGATACATTATGAGGTAGCATGGACACATCTAAAGCCTTAAGAGCCTTTTGCATCTAGGCCACATTGTTATGTCAAAATTTGTTTCACATTAGATAAGGAATCAAAAGTGCAGTATGCAGTTCCCATTAATTATATAGAGTCTAATATGGATAAAATTTAACATAATCAATTAATAAACACTAATATTATACTCCTTAAATTTAAGATTAGAAATATAAATTATTGAGATAGAAAACCAAGCCTTTCACAAAGAGATCGGGAGCATCAGGATATCTCCACTTCTGATTTATCTAAAAAAAAGCAAAAATACATCAGAGAGGAGAAAAAAATAGAAAAAAATGAAGAAACGAAGGAGAAGGATCTTACAAAGAATTTCTTCCAAAATACTGAAGACTTGGTACCTCTATCAAAACCATCTTCGGATCCATTGCATCCACTGGAAGATACCTCTACAAAATGCAAAAGAAGTTTAAATATTGATAGAATTTGAAGGAAAGAAGGATGTAAAGGGAGGTAGAAAATTACTTTTGTGAGTGGAGAAATAAGAAAAGAGATATTGAGGTAGGTGTCTGTCACACCACAACCCTAAGTGAGGTGGACAAGTATCATACAAACACATGCTTTACAAGTGACCTATGATGAGAAAGTAAATTACTACTATGCAGATATATTTACTAATGAGAAGTTTCATATATAAGACATGTTGACTAGCTAAATTGATACATGTGACAAGTGAACCTATGAATTCAGATGATAGCTTTACAATGCCTACAAAGCCTCTACTAGAATCCATGACTATACCACTATGACATACACATAGTAAACACTCGGCAAAGCCCCCAATCAACTTGGAGCTCACCAACAACCGTTGAGTATCATGTGCTTTTATTGGGAAGATTTACTAGTGGAGTACATGTACCTGCAACATGGAATGCAGCGTCCCCAATAAGGGACGTCAGAACGAAAAAATATACTGAATATGTAAGGCATAATACAACCATATGTAAAATGAGAGCTCAAGTGAAACCAAATAAGTATTAGAGATCACCTTTGCTAATACTTGTGGAATCGTGTATGTTACATTCTTTTCTTTACTTTTCTTTGCATTATAATATTTATAAGAGATATGATACAAATGACAAGATGATCACCGGTAGAAGAGGATGACCCATGCTAGGCATTTTAACTCCTGGGATGCTGTCCTCATAATTCCACAAATTGGGATTGGCCATGCTACGCTTTCGCCTCTGAGCTGCCACCCTTTTATACCAATTGGGATCGGCCCATGCTAGGCTTTAGCCACAGAGCTGCCACCCTTCTCTATCAATTGGGATTGACCCATGCTAGGCATTTTCCCCTGGGCTAACCCATAATTATACAGATTGCTTCACTTGGATTGTTTAATCTTTGAGATTGTTGTTTTGATGTTCATAACTCTTTTGAGATTGTTCTTTCGATGACCATAACTCTTTTGGGATTGTTGTTTTGGTGGTCATAATGATTGTTGAGATTTAGAACTATGGACCAGTAGTAGAAGACATATGACTATGGACCTACGATAATAACAATAACATGAGAAGCAAATATGACATGAAGTGTAATACTTAGGAGCTTATATGACTCCGTAAGAATTTTGACATCTCAAATTAAAGCACATATCAAGTGAAGACATTTAACATTCAGCCAAGAGATTTTAACTCTATATGATAGCCAAATACTCACTAACTAATATCAAATACAAGGCATACGTGAACGTGGAACCAAGGGATAACGTGGACAGATTAAACTTTAGGACGAATACATATTCCAAGTAAGTACATATAAAATGTACAATAGAGCAAGTAGAGATCTTGTGAGGTAAGATTATAGTCTAACACAATGGGATTAAGAACCAATAAAGGGAACATATGAACATATGAAAAGATGACATGTATGTAGATAATTGAGGCAAGTTGGCATGATATGGGCAGATTGTATATCCAACATATAAACATATGTAGAATGTGTAATCTAGGATCATTTTGATTTATATAAGGGAAATATGTGTCAAGGGTACTTTCACGATGAAACAAATTTAAACCTTGCATGCTAATACTTTGTAGTGTAAGCACGTACATTTAGTAAAAAACTCATATTAGACTACTCACTTTACTGCTCTAGGGAGTAGGACCTGCAACTATGGATCAGTCACTACCAAGGGCACTTAGAAAGCTTACTTTTTGTAATGCAAGTGTTGAATTCGTGCCAAAGAAATAGGAAATCGAATAGCCTTACATACCTTGGTATACCATTCAATAAGTACGACTTATGGTCCTTGTCTGCAAATTACTAATCTATAATAAAATAAGTTGTAAGACTTGTATTAGCAGCTAATCAATCAATTTGAGCTACTTGATCTCACCCAAATAGTAACCAAGCAGTAAGCATGCATTTTATCTAGCCAGTGTTTTCTTTCCTTCCCTTTCCCTTTAATCGCATCTATATACTATACAACCTTCGTATCAAGTCCTCCCCAAAATTACCTGCAATATTTAAGTCCTTTAACGTCTCCATAACTTCCCCGCACATGTAGTAACATCCCTTATCATAACATACATAAAACAATCCTTAAACATAATAATGTAACAGAAGCAATATGAATCATGGTTTCTGATCACCAACACTTGAAGAGCTAACATTACTTTTAAAATTCTCAAACAAGCTCATAACTGAATTCAAAGAGGACTCCCCTCCATGGCTGTCCTAACATGCACTAATCACCAGAACATCCTCCCCATTATAACACCATGTAAAAGTAACAATTTCCAACTCACTAACACATACCAAGTGTCCTAATTTACTCAAGCACAAAAGGGAGAAAATTGTAGTAGCTTACCTTGCTAGACAGAACTACCACTTGCTGAGACTTGGATTCTTCAATGTAAAGGTTATCCTCCTTAACTTGTCTTAAATTATACCTTCCAATAGCTTGAACTCACTAAAGTTCAAGAACCCTAATGGTATTTAATGGTTGTTGTATGAAGCTAAGAAATAGAAGAGAGAAAGCTCAAGAAATCAGATTTTTTTGTGAGGTTAATTTATGCATGAAGATCTGGATGGTTAATTGCCAAATTTTCTTTTCTTTTTGGAGAATCTAATCCCTCTACTAGATTAAAATATGTATGCCTCATTAATTGGCTTTGAATGTCGCGAGTATTTAATCAGATTTTTTGTTTAAGTAGTGGTACCGTTTTGAAAGAGTCACTACAAGTGTTGGTATCAAAGCCTAGGTTTGTGTTTCTAGGACTTTTGCTGTGAATTACTTGTATACTTGTTCGCTTTCGAAAAAAGTTCTATTTGGATTATTTGTTCACTTACATGGTTTATAATATTTTTATCGCATGTAGAGTGCACCTGCATCTAGTACACATCCCTAAGGCAATGTGATCTTCCCTTTTGAAGGAATTAAGTTATAGGCACTTCTTCTGACCGACCTATGGAAGCTGCTCGTGAAGGTTCGGGTGCCTCTGTTTCCCAACCTCATGCACTGGAAGTGGTTGGAGAATATATCTCGAATTAGTATGTTCCCCACACTAGTGGTTCTGAAGTGGGAAACCATCAGGGTGTAAGAGCTGGTCCACATCCTCACATGAATCATGGTCCTCAAACCATGAATCCTCATCTTCAACAAATGGCTGAATTCTTACACCATATGGATGAATTGATGCATGATCCCCACAGGATTAACTTTGATAAAATGAGGAAAATGGGTGGAGTGGAGTTTGAAGGCACTATTGATCCCACAGATGCTGAACAATGGCTTGATCGCATGGAGAGGGTATTTGATCAGTTGGAGTGTTCAGATGTTGCCAAATTTAAGTATGTTATTTCACTGTTACAAAAGGATGCTTATGATTGGTGGGTAAGTGTTTCGAATGCCAAGGTAAAACCTTCTGTTCTTACATGGGATGATTTTCTCAAGGAATTTTGTATGATGTATGTCCCACCTGCTTATTGTGATGTAAATAAAAAGGAGTTTTTGAATCTAAGGCAACGAGGCATGTCTATTGCTGAATACGAACAGAAGTTTCTAAGGCTCTCTCGCTATGCTGGTGGTATTATTAAAGAGGAAAAAGACATGTGCAGGAAATTTGAAGACGGTTTAAATGATTTCATTAGGAAGAATGTGGCGATCCTGCAACATGAGAAATTTTGTAATTTAGTGTCTGCTGCTTTTTCTTGTGAACGACTTGATAAAGAAGAAACTAGTAGAAATGAAAATAGATTCCAAAAGCCTATACCATATTTTGGGGGTCCATCCAAAAGGGGAAGGTTTGATAATTCTAAGGCTGGCAGTGATAACAGGCCACCTCAACAAAGCAAAACAAATCCGAATTTTCTACAGCTAGCACTCCAAATTATGGCCAAGGCAAGCCTCGTGTTCCCACTTGTCCACAATGTGGAAAGAATCATTATGGTACTTGCAGGAGAGCTTCTGGTGCATGTTTCAATTGTGGGAGCTTTGATCATAAAGTGAAGGATTGTCCTAATCCTAATAATGCTCCATCGTTGAGAACTGAAAGCTCAGTTCATAAGCCTTCTGTCAATCCTCCTCAAACTAATATTGGTGCAAGACCTAAAAACACCCAGGCAGCAGGTACAAGTGGAGCTAATCCAGCCAGTGGGCAAAGCGCTACTGCACGTGCTTATGCTCTGAGGCAGAGGGATGATCAAGAAGGAAAAGACGTGTTTGTTGGTAATTTCACTTATTTGGCTTATGTGTGTTTACATTATTTGATCCTTGTTCTACACATTCCTATATTTGTTCATCGCTTGTTCTTCCTGAAAATGTGAAATCTGTGAGTCTTAGTTATGATGTCTTGGTTGAAAGTCCTTTGGGTTATCAAGTTGTGTGTAATCGAGTTTACCAAGATTGTCCCTTCGTGATTCTAAACCTAGTCTTCCCTGCTGATTTGATTAAAATGCCCTTCAAGGATTTTGATGTTATTATCGGGATGGATTGGCTTTATAAATATCATGAAGTTGTAGATTGTACGTCTAAGCATGTGACTTTTAAAGATCCTACCTTTTCACACATCATTGTACCAGGTGAAAGATCAGTGACATCTAGTATTATTTTTGCGGCCTTGGCAAGAAAGTTGATAAGTCAAGGTTGTGGGGCATACCTTGCTCACACAGTTGATACACAGTTGAAGAATTCTTGTATCAAAGACATACCTACTGTATGTGATTTTCCAGAAGTATGTCCAGAAAACCTTCCGGGATTGCCCCAGGAAAGAGAAGTTGAATTTCCAATCGAGCTTAATCCTGGATCTACCCCTATTTCTATCACTCTTTATAGAATGGCTCCAGCAGAATTAAGAGAATTGAAATCTCAACTGCAAGAACTTCTTGAGAGAGGTTTTATTTGTCCTAGTGTTTCTCCTTGGGGAGCCCCTGTTTTATTCGTAAAGAATAAAGATGGCACTCTTAGGCTTTGTATTGACTATAGATAATTGAACAGAATAACAATCAAGAATAGATATCCGCTGCCAAGGATCGATGACAAACTTAAGGGTGCTAAAGTATTTTCAAAAATTGATTTAAGGTTTGGAAATCACCAACTGCGGGTTTGAGAGAAATATATTCCTAAAAGTGCTGTTAGAACTCGATATGGTCATTATGAAATTTTGGTGATGTCATTCGGATTGACAAATGCTCCTGTGGTATTCATGGATCTAATGAATCGAGTATTCAAGCCTTATATTGATCAGTTTGTGGTTGTTTTTATAGATGATATTTTAATATATTCCAGAAGTAGTGAAGACCATGATAAACACCTCCAGATTATTTTGAAAATTTTGAAGGAGAAAGAACTTTATGCTAAACTTTCCAAGTGTGAATTTTGGCTTGATGAAGTAGCTTTTCTAGGACATGTTGTATCAACTGAAGGTGTGAAAGTGGATCCTAGTAAAATACAAGAAGTGGTTGAATGGAAACCTCCCAAAAGTCCGACTGAGGTAAGAAGTTTCTTGGGCTTAGCAGGATACTACAGAAGATTTGTGAATGGCTTTTCCATTATCGCCTCTCCTTTAACTAAGCTCTTGCAGAAGGAAGTATGTTTATCTGGGATGAAAAATGTCAAGAGAGCTTTGAAACTCTCAAATCCTTGTTGACTCAAGCGCCTATACTTACCCTACCAATGGAAGGGAAAGAGTACGTAGTATACAGTGATGCTTGTCACAATGGTCTCGGATGTGTTTTGATGCAAGAAGGGAAGGTAATTTCTTATGCCTTTCAGAAATTAAAAATGCATGAATTGAATTATCCTACTCATGATCTTGAAATTGCTGCTATAGCGTTTGCTTTAAAAATATGGCGGCATTATTTATATGGAGAGAAATGTCATATCTCACTAATCACAAGATCTTAAAGTACTTGGGTACTCAAAGGGAGCTAAACCTTTGACAACGTAGATGGCTTGAACTCATCAAGGATTATGACTGCACGATTGATTATCATCCAGGTAAAGCCAATGTGGTTGCAGATGCCTTAAGTCGGAAATCGTTCGCAAGCATTTATTTGAGTCCTTTACCCTTGCTCCTTGAGTTAAGAGCGATGACTATTTATTTTACACATGATTCAAATGGTTCAGCTATTGCTAATTTACAAGTAAAGCCAATATTACTTGAGCAGGTGAAAGAAGCACAAATGTTAGATGACAAACTTGTAAAATTGTCCAGAGAAGTTAAAAGTGGGAAAAAACATGATTTTACATTTACAGAGGATGGTGGCTTATTTTATCAAAACAGGGTATGCGTCCCTAATGATGACAAATTGAGGAGATAAATATTGAATGAAGCACATGCTTCACCATATGCAATGCATCCTGGAGGTACAAAGATGTACTGGACCATCAAAGAAAATTATTGGTGGAATGGTATAAAGAGAGACATTGCGGAGTTGGTCTCTAAATGTTTGGTTTGTCAACAAGTAAAGGCTGAACATCAAGTCCCAGTGGGTTTACTACAACCCTTGTCGATGCCAAAATGTAAATGGGAGAGAATAACTACGGACTTTGTTTCTGGACTTCCTCGCACTCAGAGGAATCATGATGCAATATAGGTGATTGTGGACATGCTAACCAAGAGTGCTCACTTCTTAGCAATCAGGATGGATTACTCACTTGAGCGTTTAGCTGAGTTGTACATTAAGGAGATTGTAAGACTACATGGGATCCCTGTGTCTATTGTATCAGATCGGGACCCAAGGTTTACATCTAGATTTTGGGGTAGCTTGCAGGATGCTTTGGGTACTAAGTTGAAGTTTAGCACTTCGTTCCATCTTCAAACTGACGGCCAGTCGGAAAGAGTGATACAAATTTTGGAGGATATGCTTCGAGCTTGCATTATGGAGTTTGAAGGTAGTTGGGACAAACACTTGGCGTTGATAGAATTTGCTTACAATAACAGTTAATAATCAAGTATTGGAATGCCTCCCTATGAAGCCTTATACCGAAGAAAATACAAGACCCCTCTTTGTTGGAGTGAAGTTGGTGAAAGAAAACTTGTTGGTCCTGAAATTGTGCAACAAATAGAAGACAAGGTAAAAATTATCAAAGATCGTCTAAAGATTTCTTCGGATAGACAAAAGTCGTATGCTGATCTTAAAAGGCGTGATATTGAATATCAAGTTGGGGATAAAGTATTCTTAAGGGTGTTTCCATGGAAAAAGATTATGAGATTTGGCCAGAAAGGAAAACTTAGTCCCCGATTTATTGGACCTTATGAGATACTTGAAAGGGCTGGACCAGTTGCATATAAATTCGCGTTGCCACCTGAGTTAGACAAGATCCACAATGTCTTCCATGTCTCTATGCTTAGAAGATATCGTTCTGATCCATCTCATGTTCTTCCTGTTGAATCTATTGAGGTTAATCCTGACTTGACGTATAATGAAGAACCTGTTCTAATTCAAGCTCGAGAAGTAAAGCAACTTAGGAATAAGAGAATCCCCTTAGTAAAGGTACTTTGGAGTAACCAGTCTGGTAAAGAAGCTACCTGGGAAAGAGAAGAAGACATGAGGACCCTATATCCGCACTTGTTCCGGGACTAGATCTTTAAGGCGGAGAGAGTTGTAACACCCCTAAACTACTAGATCAACTCTTGCATGTCGATGCATCATTTCTTAATTACTACAATATGTTTTACTCTTATTTTGTGAACTTGAAATTTTGTGATATATGCAACCTTGTTTAAAATAGATTGTGCTCGTAATTTAAGGTATTGTATGGGGGTATTTACATAATTTTTCTAATTAAAATTACATATGAATTGAAAGTGTTGGTAACAATTATATACATATAGGTGTATATGTATACAGTTAGGGCAGTACACAATAAAATGGGGCAGCACCCTTTAGGGACAGTTGTATATGTGACTAAGCATCACTCATTAGACTATATTATCACACCCCCTCTTGTGATTTTCGTTTGGAACTGAAGTCCAAGAACCTAAGAACATTTTCTAACTAGTTTTTCATCAAAATCACAAGAGAAAACCTTGGTCCTTCTAGCTGGAAGTCGAGACAGCCTACATTTTGGTGATTAATCAAAACTTGTTTTTTTGAAGATGGGTAGTGTTTAGTAATTTTATAATATCTCGTTCTGTATAACTTCTTTTGAGGTTAATAAATAAGTTTTGGAAATCTGATTCCTATAGCTACAACTCTTATGTTTATGGTAAACTCTAATTTAGCTATTAGGACGACGAAATAAGGGACGCAACCTATGACATCTTCTGTCCAGATTCTGGAATTTGAAATCCTGTATGTTCAACTGTCAGTATTTTGTTTATATCTTTTTTTACAAACCATATTTTGCAATGATTCTTGATTATTTGCAAGCTTAAGAGATGTACCTACATCTTTTATGAAGGATATAAATTCCATTTTGGACGTTTTCTATTTCAAATCTAAGTTGCGACATGTAGTGCTTTTATTGGGCAGAATTTCTGTTTTGGGACTATAATCGTATTTGTACAAGCTAGGATTACTTGTGATAATAACCCTGTGTTACGCCATCATTATTGAGCTACTAGAAAGTAAATAAGCGATTGAATTCATTCTTTAAGGTTGTATATCCTCGTGTACGAGTTGAAGACTTTGATATGCTGGTTGGTCTACGATTTGAACTCGTGAAGTTGTGTTGGACTGTTTTAGTGCTAAAGAACTGAGGTTTGTGTATAATACTATACTTGTATTTTTCTTTACCTGCTGGTTATCTGAAAGTTATCTTGGTACCTTGGCTACATCTTGTCACTTTGCATTGTCGTATTGGTATTCTTTAATACATTAAAGACAATTGTGTAATTCGCCCACTTGTACGGATTGTCTGATCACTTGGCACTCTTGTTGGGACCTTGTCCTTCTTGTGGCTGTGACTTCGTCACTCTTGGCATTCCTCTTGGTTCGGATCAGTTGCCATCTTGACTCTGGATTTTTCGTTCGTCTAAAGAATGGAAGTTGTCCATTTTAAGTACGAACTAGGAAGCCATTTTTGATATGGTTTTTGGTTCTCTTAATTATTGGGTTTTGACCCTTCTTGATGTAGGGCGTTGATCCTTCTTGATACCTTCTCGTGCTTAGTGTGACGACATGATGTATATATTGGGTGAGCTTTGTTGTTGAATCTCTTGGAAAACTGTGCTATGAGCATTCTTGACATTTGGATCTTTAAATATAAAACTTGATACTCTTTATATATTGTTTACTTGATTTATTTATTATGTTCAATAATGCTACCCTTGACTTGAGAATGATAACTTGTCAAATTTGAGGGCTCCAAACCTATAGTTTTACACCACTAAGCTATATGCTTAGCGATAGTTGTTTCTATCGTAGGGGTTGTTCGCGATGATGCTTGAAGTTGGCCATTGGAGATGCAGATTTTGAAAGCCTTAAGAAAGATCGCATTTGCATATAGGCATCTATATTTTGTATAAACCTTGGGACTTGTACATAATCTTTGTGTTGTATATTTACATGAGATTTTGAGGGCTGATTTGGTCATGTCACCATGGGTTGTAATATAAGTATGGTTCTACTTTTTTATCTTTTTGGTGTGTGTAAACCCAAGTTTTGTAATATACTGATTTTGCTATATGTCTTGAAAGTTGTGTGACGCATGAGTTGGCTGATTTTGGTACTCGGAAGTGTAATATTCTTGTTATTTCACCCTCAAGTATGCATGAAGATCTGGTAGGTTAATTGCCAAAATTGTTTGTTTGTTTTTTTGAAGAATTTAATCCCTCTACTAGATTAAAATATGTATGCCTCATTAATTGGTTTTGAATGTCGCGAGTATTTAATTAGATTTCTTGTTTAAGTAGTGGTACCATTTTGAAAGGGTCGCTACACACCACAACCTACACTTGGTGTAAAAAGATGAAAAAGAATGGTGTTAGTAAAAGAATGCACTTAGAATGATAACCATGTAAAAACATGCTTTTAAAAGGGACATTTAGTTGGAAACCATGCATCATGCCTTTCTAGAGAAACTTCAAGATCATTTAGTACAATAGGAACAATATAAACTACATACATCATCATACACATGAAAACCATTCATAATAGCACACATATAGCCACTTATAATAATTTAGGCACATTCAATACATACAATACATTACATTCCTCTTGATATTAACTCCTTTCCTCAAGCAACCCTTAGGGAATACTTGGTGCAATGTATCACCTTAAGGTTACCAAGGGTGAACTTATATATGGCCTTCATCAATCCAACCACATATATTCATAGAGTCATAAGCATACCATAAGACATAGTCTTCACATAGGATCCATCACCTAAGACAACCCCCAAGTCACACTAGTGCAATGTGCAAGTAGCATCCCATAATACTACTCACACCAAGTGTTCCTAGGAAGCCACCATAGACTAGGCACATCATATTCAACAAGTCATAACATCTTCATTTAACATTAGACATAAGACCAACATACTTCATAACATCATATAAGGACTCTTTTATTTACTACATCATTAGTCATAACCCATTTAGTTCATATCATAGGTAAACCACCCTCACAACCCCTTCACAAGCTCACTTGTGCAATGTACACATGGAGTCCCATACACCCACATATACTAAGCAAACACATTAAGAAGTCATAAGTGTAATTCACATGCATAATCATACTTCATGTCTTGACATAAGTAAAGTCAACCTTAACATAGACCATAGTCTTCATTACATAAATAGCCTAATCATAACCTCCCTTAGAGTCCACTTGTGCAATGCATAAGTAGGGTCCATAGTCCTACCTACACTAAGTAACTCTCCAAGAAAGCATGACTAGAGGTCATATTCTTATCTTAGTTCATTTCTTAACTTTTGGGAGACATTGCCATAACCAACATAGACCATGTGAGCTACATGGAATCTGGTGTTCTACTCCCACACCCAAGAAAGAGGGTACTACTTGCCAAGGTAGGACCTACATACATAATAGCTATCTAGTTGATCCACTAAGCTAAGACCTACGGGGCACATAGTTATGGAACAAGGAGATTGCTACTAGAAACCTTGACTTACTAGGAGTGGAGGTTTCCATCTCATGAGACACCATCTCTGTTGAGAAACCGGACTTGATAAACGTGAAGGTTCTCTTGTGGAAATTCGGATTGGCTAAATGTGAAGCCCCCACTCTCATTTTTCATGTTCACTCGGTGCTAAGCTCCAACTCCCTTCTTAAACATCTTTAACCATTTATTTAACATTAGTTCATAAAAAGTAGGCTTTAGGGACTTAATCCCTCATATCATATAGCTCAAAGGTTTCTAAGATGAGAATGACCTTTCAACATAGAACCTGCATTATGTGTGAATGATCTTTCACATAGTCATACCATATTCATAGCATAGTCTAGTTTAGAGTACAATTGAGGAAACCTTTCAAGAGACTCACTTTCACTAGATTATCATAAACCTTATTCACTCATTCATATGTGTGTACATATGTGAGAAAGCCTTTCACCCTTTATACAACACATATTTATACCTTGCTAATCATACATTTTACATGCATAATAAGATGTAAGGGTGCATATAAAAGTTAACCTTTCAATAGACACCATAGCACATCATATTCATGGCTATACATGTAGAGTTTGTGTGTGCATATTGGTCCTCATAGTGACATAATAGCAACAACATTGACATTGAGTGCACTTCCCTTCAAGGGATAACAACATATTCACAATGTCCACAAATCATGAGCAATTGACATTTAAAGCCTTTAGGGATTCTAGACCACACACCCGCACTTCATCATAGGAGACAAGGACACATTCAACATTGAATATGTACTCCTAACATGTATATGATCACACATTCATATAGCAGTCATATAGGTAGGGGTCATTCCACAATAGTACTTAACATAATAAATCATGTAGACCACACCTTATCCCTAACATTATCATTCACATTATACTCCTCATCATCAACACACTTTAAAAATCATGCTAGCACTGAGGATTTCATACATAACCTTCATAGCACAACTTCATAAAAATATGCATCATAATCATCAATTCACTTCACACCTATTGCCTTCAAGGCCATGATCTGAACATGCATAGATAGACAAGAAGTAAACACCGCCACCATAAGTGGACAACACTACACAACATCAGTTCTCATACTATAGACTAGAAGTTAGGTCAACTTACCAAATATCCAAGCCATGATCACCATGGATCAATCCTCAACAATTCATAATCAATTGACATAGATAGCAATAGGAATCAACAATGTAATTAAATAACATAAACATAATCTAAGTACAATTCTATAAACGAAGGGATCAACCCATAAATTTGTCCATAAGGCCATAATTCTCAACTCATCAATATACTAACAATTTAACATGAATAAGTATATATAATCATAGGAAACATCAACATAATCTAATCAAAACATAATTACACCAATAGAGATCATATTAACAAAGACCCACATCATAGGCCAATTTTCGAGAATTTGGGGATCATGGGTTCTCCAAGAATTCCTTTGAAAATTATCTTAAAAACATTAATTCCACATTAATTCTTCAATAGAATGATTTAGAAAATTATTTGACAAGGGACCCATGTTTATATTGAAAATTGGGAATTTTGGTCTTTGAATCACTTTTGAAAATCTTTGATAGAACTCCTTGAATGAGAGGTTATTCAAGAATGAAGAGTTACCATACCTTAATTATTGAAGACCCATGAAACTGAAGAAGGAATAAGTTGAAAACCCATCTTTTAGCTTGAGCTTCATCAAATTCTTCAATGGGGTTTTTGAGATAATCTATTTTGAGAGGGAAGGGTCAATTTGAAGAATGGAGTCTAATTCTAGGTTTTGGGGTTTTAACCAACTTAAAATACCCTAAAATAGGTAGAATAACCGTTTATAATAATTCCCGAAAGTACCCAAACCATCCCTCACTTAGTTGTACCTTTTAAACAAGTCAAAATTGAGTTTTATTTCGCAGATTTCATCGGGGAACGAGTCCGCGAAGCGAAGGTGTTCCCACAAGTTTCTGGAAATTGTATTTCGAGACAGTAGAGTCCGCGACACGAACAAAAACTTTGTCCTATGGTTGAGCTAGTCCGCGATGTGAACATGCTCCTTCCATGATCATTTTCTAGCTGCCTTGGCCGCTTGGTTGGCCAAGGGTTGGGGTGCTCCTTGGGAACCCTTAGGGTGGTCCCGGGGAGCCGTACCCAAACATTTTGACCCTAAACATATTTATTAGGACACTAGGGTCACCTCCATTGATTTTAGACTACAAACAACACATAAAAACATGAGCAACATACTAGAACACACCAACACGTAAACGACTAGTTTTCGAACGTCTTCGTCTTCCCTTGACATTTAACTTCCAACTCTTTAAAACTGAATAAAAAGGATATTCTTCATTATTTTAACAAGTTATCAATGCATAAAACTCATGTGAGGCTCTACTTTACCCTACTTTATTTTGAGGGTTTTTACAAAGTCACAACCCTCATCAAGCTAAGGCAATCCCACAAGCCTTCCCATGGCCCATGGTCATGACCATGAGCCGTGAAGTGGCTCGTGAAGGAGGGACTCGGCTTGGCACCATTTTAGGGCTTACTTCCAAGCCTACCACGGGTGGCACTATGACTCGTGGTGGCCAGCACAGGTTGTGAAGACCTTCGTGGTCTAGGAAAACAGTAGTAAGGCCTAGTTTTTGGTACCCTAGGTTCCTAATCCATGGCCTGCACCCAAAACCCTTAGCACTTGCCCTTAACTCTTGACATTAACCCGCACGTTTAGGATCTTGTTTAACCAATAATTTTCTGAATTGTTATATGAATTATTTTCTTAATGCTTAAAGTCTTCCGCTGAGAGTCTAGCTAGGCCAAGTGTAACACCCCAGAAATTCTATTACTTAAGTTAAAGCCTCACCTTGTGAATAATGACTTAAAAATAGTTAAAATGATGTTTATAAACCTAAATTAATGCAATTGACTTGATTTGGAAGAGTAAAAGTCTAAATGTCAAGAAACGACCACGACATCCGAAAACTAGAGAAGAATGTGTTTTAGTGTGTCCTTATGTTTTGGGAAGGTTTGGGAGTGTCGTATGATGGCATAATCTTGTAAAAAGGTTTAAATTAGGTAAATATATGTTTATAGGGTTAAAATGTTTGAATACGACGCCCCGAGGCCACCCTAAGGGTCCCCGAGGAGGACCCCAACCTTGGCCAAGCAAGCGGCCAAGGCAGCTTCCAAATTGCACTTGGTGGGAATAGCTCTGCCTCGCGGACTAGCTCCCCCAAGGAGAAAAAAAAATTTCGCGACGTGTTCGTGTCGCGGACTCTACTGTCTCAAAATTTAATTCCAAATATCTTCAGGGAACATTCCGCGTCGCGGACTTGTTCTGCGACGAAAATGCAGAAATTCAGAAATTGATTTTTACTTCATTAAAAAGTCCAACTAAGTGAGGGGTATTGAGGGTAATTTAGGGGACGTGTATATAATGATTTTTAAGTCAATTTACCTCACTTTTATCTCTCAAACACAAAACCCCAAAGATCAAAACCTAAAGTTCCTCCTTTTCTCTATTTTCTCTCTCCTCAAGAACTCCATTAAAGAAGATTGGAGCTTCAAGAAGAAGACCAACTCTCCAAGGTTTGAACTCGGATTTTGGTGGTTAATTCATCAATAAGGTATGGTTGCTTATCACTCATGGGAATCCTTTACCCAAGAGGCCCCTTCAAGATGAATTTCAAAATCTCCAATTTCTAGGTTTCAATCCATAAAGGTGGGTCTTCTTTCTAAAGTGAAATTGATGTTATACACTGACTTTGATTGATGTTATATGAACAATTATTGATGAATTTATGTTGTATTGGTGGTTTCTTGAACAATTCCCCGTGAGACCCACGTTTCCACTTCCTTTCCTAATTCTAACCCTAGTTTGTGTTGGATATTGATTGAAGGCTATCAATTGAATGTGCTGTTATGTAATTCACGTTTGTATGATGATTATACCCTAGGTTATGTATAATTTCGATGAAATTTGGGTTGAGTCTTTGAATGAAGCCTTGAAGGCTATGAAGGGAATATGTCAATTGCTTATATTGATGTTGATTATGTTATTACTTTATAAATTACCTTGTATTATGTATTGGTTATGAATTGGTTGGTAATTGAAGTATGAATTTCCCATGAAGGGAAAGAAGGTATGAAGGTTGGTTCTTCTTTGAACTCAAGTATGAAAGGTGAATTACTTAGATTGTAATGATGATATACCTAATATGTTGTTGTGGTGTTGATGACCTAGTTTCCTCATCCTTAACCCTCTACACTTGAATTAGCCATGAAGTATGTATGTATGTTATGGTATGATTGTTATATGATTGAAAGGTAGTTCTCATGATTATAGTGTAATGTAAGGTGAAAGGTTTACTCACTTGCTAAGTGTTTCTAAAGTTACAGGATTGTTACTCACTTATGAACACATATAAGATATTATGGTAGGATGTCTACATAAGAGTCTAGTAAAGGCTAATGTGAACTTATGTGATGACTAAAGATGATTACAAACGGAAATTTGATGCTTCGCACCGAAAGGGCATGTAAATGAGATGGGGTTCTCACATTTAGTATGTCTGGCTCCCCACATGGGTTTCCTCATGTTTATCAAGTCCGGATTACCCACGGTATGTGTTGTCTCATGAGATGAAAACCCGCACGTTTAGTAAGTTAGGGTTTGTGGAAGCGATCTCCTTGACCCTAACTATGTACCCACATAGGAATCTAGCTTAGTAGATCCACCTAGATAGCTATGTACGAATGGTTACACCTTAGGCAAGTGTTAACCCTCCCTTTTCGGTGTGGGAGTAGAACACCAGATTCCATGTAGCTCTCATGGTCTATGTCGGTTATTGCAATATTTCCCTAATGTAAAAGTAAATGAGGGGATGAAAGATCTGAACTCTTACTAAGGCTTTCTTAAGGGTTTCTACATAGTCTAAGGGAGGGTATGTGAATTCTCTTGCACATTGCAATTGTGGGATCCTAAGAGATGGTTGTCGTAGTGTTTCCTTATGATTATGATGATTATGACTTATGTATGTTCAAGCTATATTATGTATGATCATTTTGAATATGGTAAGTTATGATGAAGTATGATCTTATGAGTGTATGCATGAAGTAGGTTGCTTAATGTGATACTTGGCTTTGAATAGGGTTATGGGGTTCTATTCTTTGCATTGCACTAGTATTGCTTGGGTTGTCTACATGTTGGGATGATATTATGTTGGGTTTGGATTATGATGCTTACTTTGTGTGCATAATGGATTTACTTGGTAAAAAGTATGTTTTGACTAAATGTCCTTTTTATGCATGTTTCAATGGTTTTTATGCATAGTAGTCATACTTAGTACGTTAGTTGTACTAACCCATATTTTCTCCCTTTTCCCCAACATTTAGTTCGGGCCGTTGAGGATTCAAGCTTACTTCTCAACACACTAGGAGTTACTACCCCCAAGTTGGTGAGTCCTCAAGTCTGAGGACAAGACCCTATGATCTAGCTTCTATGCTTAGTTGTTTGCTTATGTTGAAAGACATTATTGTACTTTCCAATTTCAAGACTTCTTATTGATTTAAGGGCTAAGTCCAATTTTCGATACTTCTATGTTTAGATGGTGCATTGTGACTAAGTTAGATTCTATTTTTCGTATATGAAGTGATGTTAACTTCCAAAGTAAAAGTTTTAAATTTTCCATGATTTTATTCTATGATACATGTTATGATGAATGCTAAGGGCTTGTATAAGACTTCTTCGAGGTCGAATATGCCAATAACGACTAGGGGGTGCTCTCGGGTTGTTACAAACTTTGTATCAGAGCATAAGGTTGAGAATAATGTAGGATTTATGTCACAAGATACCACGTCAAGTAGAGTCTTGTTCATGAGTGTGTAGTGCGCCACACTTATGAATGAGAGGCTACGAGATGCTTAGAAACTTTCACTCTTTTGTTATTCCATTGTCGTGCCTAAGAGTCTTAACTTTATTTAGTCCTTTTTCTTGTAATCCTTCTCTTGTGCTTATAGGCAATGAATACAAGAAGGAACAATGAAAGGATGAATCCCCCTCAAGTTCCTATTAAATAAGGGGCTATGTCTAATGTTGAGATAAGGTCGGCTATTCAGAATTTGACTCAAGTGTCGGCCACTCAAGCTGCTAGGGATGCTAGGGTGAAAGTGAACCCCAATGCTAGCACTACCGCTTATAGGATAAGGGATTTCACAAGGATGAATCCCCTTACTTTATTTGGCTCCAAACTGGAAGAAGATCCACAACGGTTCATTGATGAAGTGTTTAAGGTTCTAGAGGCTATGGGTGTGTCTTCTCAAGTAAAGGCGGAGTAAGCCGCCTATCAAATCAAAGATGTGGCACAAGTGTGGTATGAATAATAGAAGGAGGGGAGACGTATTAAAGAGGGTCCGATAAGTTGGACTACATTCAAGGCAACTTTTCTTAATAGGTTTTCCCCCTTGGAACTAAGGGAGAGGAAAGTGCAAGAATTCATCAACCTCCGTCAAGGGGGTATGAGTGTGAAGGAGAATGTCCTCAAGTTCACTCAATTGTCCAAGCATGCTCCTACTTTGGTGTTCGACTTTAGAGCTACAATGAACAAAATTGTTATGCGGGTGTCCGATCTTGTGGTGAATGAATGTAGGTTGGCTATGCCAATCCCAAGCATGGACATTTCTCGTCTTATGGTTCATGCCGAACAAATTGAGGAGCAAAAGATTAAGCAAGTTGGTAGAGAATTGAAGAGGTCAAGAGCCTATCATGGAAATTCTTATAAGGTTAGATTTGAAATCCAAGATAAGCCAAAGAAAGAGGTTTTCCAACCAAGGTCCTCCTAACACTCCAAGGGTCAACAAAGGTAAAGTATCTATGCCCAAGCCTCAAGAAGCAAAAGGTGGTGGTCCTTATGTTGAGAAGCCTATTTGTACAAAGTGTGGTCGAAAACATGAAGGCAAGTGCCTAGTTGGCACGGGTAATTGCTATGGTTGTTGTAAGGGAGGCCACATGAGGAGGGACTGCCCTATGCTAAAGGCTCAAGGAAGGGAAAATGCTCAAGAACAACCAAGTGGCCCAAATCCCGATGCTCCTAAGAATAATCTCTTCTATGCTCTCCAATCCCGAGGTGATCAAGAGAGCTCTCCGTATATTGTCACCGGTATTCTACAAGCATTTTCAATTAATGTTTATGCATTGTTGGATCCTGGTGCCACTTTGTCTTTTGTAAGCCCTTTAGTGGCTATGAAGTTTAATATGCTTCCCTATATCTTAGATGAACCCTTTTCAGTTTCTAACCCAGTGGGTGATTCCATAGTTGCTCAAAGAATTTATAGGGGTTGTCCCATATTATTTCCCAATAGAGTCGCTTTGGTTGATTTGGTGGAACTTGATATGTTAGACTTTGATGTTATATTGGAGATAGATTGGCTTCATGCTTGTTTTGCGTCCATAGATTCTAGGACCCGAATTGTGAAGTTTCAATTTCTTAATGAACCCATTTTAGAATGGAAGGGAGGAAATTATGTTCCTAGGGGAAGGATCATTTCATGTCTAAAAGCATGTAAGTTGATTTCTAAGGGTAGTCTCTATCATATTGTAAGGGTCAAGGATCTTGAGTCCGAGATTCCTCCTTTGGAGTCGGTCCCCGTAGTGAAGGATTTTCAAGAAGTCTTTCCCGATGACTTACCCGAAATTCCTCCCGAACGGGAAATAGATTTCGGCATAGATTTATTGCCAGATACACAACCAATTTCAATCCCTCCTTACCGGATGGCCCCAGCGGAGTTGAAGGAATTAAAAGCTCAACTCAAAGATTTGTTGGATAAGGATTTCATCCAACCTAGTATATCACGTTGGGGTGCACCGGTGTTATTTGTGAAGAAGAAGAATGGATCTATTCGTTTGTATATTCATTACCGACAAATAAATAAGGTGACCATTAAGAACAAGTATCCACTCCCTAGGATTGATGACTTATTTGATCAACTTCAATGAGTGAGTTAATTTTCAAAAGTTGATTTGTGGTCAGGGTATCACCAACTTAGGGTGAGGTGTGTTGATGTTCCAAAAACAGCCTTGCAAACAAGATATGGTCATTTTGAGTTCTTAGTGATGTCTTTTGGTCTTACAAATGCCCCGGCGGCTTTCATGGACCTTATGAATCGTGTGTTTAGAAATTTTCTAGACTCATTTGTTATTGTCTTTATTGATGACATCTTGATATACTCTAAAAGTGACGATGATCACATGAATCATTTGAGGATAGTATTGCAAGTCCTCAAAGATCTCCAACTCTACGTTAAGTTTAGCAAGTGCGAATTTCGGCTAAGATCGGTTACTTTCCTTAGTAACATTTTTTTAGTGAGGGTATAGAAGTTGATCCAAATAAAACCGATGCGGTCAAAAGTTGGCCTAGACCTTTGAATCCTTCCAACATCCAAAGCTTTTTGGGTTTGGCCGGTTACTAAGGGAGGTTTGTTGAGGGATTTTCATCTATTGCATCTCCATTAACGACCTTAACTCAAAAGAAATCCAAGTTCGAATGGTCGGAATCTTGTGAAAAGAGCTTCCAATTTTTGAAAGATAAGCTCACCTCCACTCCGGTTTTGACCTTACCGGAGGGCACCGAAGGGTTTGTAGTATATTATGACGCTTCCTGAGTGAGTTTGGGTTGTGTCCTCGTGCAGCATAGTAAGGTTATAGCTTATGCCTCGAGACAACTCAAGGTGCATGAGAAGAATTATCCAACTCATGATCTTGAGCTAGCGGTCGTAGTCTTTGCTTTAAAGATTTGGAGACACTATCTATATGGGGTACATGTGGATGTGTTTACCTACCACAAGAGTCTTCAATATGTTTTTAGCCAAAAAGAATTGAATCTCCGACAAAGGAGGTGGTTGGAACTCTTTAAAGATTATTTAATGAGTGTCCTTTACCACACCGGAAAAGCAAATGTGGTTGGGGATGCTTTAAGTCATGTATCTATGGGTAGTGTGTCAAATATGGAAGAAAAGAAAAGAGAGTTAGCTCGTGATGTACATAGACTAGCTCTATTGGGTGTCCGACTTGAAGATTCCCCAAAAAGGAGGTGTCATGGTCCGTCATAATTTTGAGTCATCGTTTGTTGTTGACGTGAAGTCTAAGCAACATCTTGACCCTATTTAGATGGAACTAAAAGAGTCGGTTCTCAACAAAGCAATAGAAGTGTTCTCTCAAGGAGATGATGTGGTGCTTAGGCACCAAGGAAGATTATGTGTGCCGGATGTGGATGGCCTAAGAGAGACAATCTTAGAGGAGGCCCATGAGTCCTGATACTCCATCCATCCGGGAGCCACCAAAATGTATCGCGACTTACGTGAGATTTATTGGTGGAACCGAATGAAAAAAGACATAGCAAATTTTGTGGCTAGGTGCTCAAATTGCCAACAAGTCAAAGCCGAACACCAAGGACCGGGGGTTCTATTTCCAGATATCGACACCCCTAGTTGGAAGTGGGAAGAGATCAATATGGACTTCGGGGTAGGTTTGCCTCGAACTCGTAGGCAACATGACTCCATTTGGGTCATTGTGGATAGATTGACTAAATCAACCTATTTCCTTCCTATCAAGGTTTCATATTCGGCGGAAGATTATGATAAGTTGTACATTAAGGAGATTGTGAAATTGCATGGGGCCCCGTTGTCGATTATTTTGGATAGAGGTGCCCAATTTACTTCCCATTTTTGGAGGTCTTTCCAAAGTGGGCTTGGTTCTCAAGTGAAACTTAGTACCGCATTTCACCTTCAAACGGATGGTCAAGCGGAATGCACCATCCAAACCCTAGAGGACATGTTGAGAGTGTGTGTCATTGACTTAAAGGTTAATTGGGATGATCACTTACCTTTGATAGAATTTTCATACAAGAATAGCTACCACTCGAGTATTGCTATGGCACTCTTTGAAACACTTTATGGGAGAAAGTGTCGATCTCCGGTTGGGTGGTTTGATGTGGGTGAATTTTCTCTTGTTGGTCCCAAGTTAGTCTATGAGACTACAGAAAAAGTTCGAATTATAGGGGATATGTTGAAAATAGCTCATAGTTGACAAAAGTCTTATACCGATAATAGGGAGAGGGATCTTGAATTCGAAGTAGGTGATTGGGTCTACTTGAAGATCTCAACCATAAAATGGGTGATGAGGTTTGGTAAGAAGGGAAAGCTTAGCCCCCGGTATGTTGGGCCTTATGAGATCTTGAAGTGTGTCGGAAAGGTCACTTATGAGTTGAAATTACCCATCGAATTGGCCCCGATTCACCCGGTATTCCATATTTCTATGTTAAAGAAGTGTATAGGTGACCTAGTGTCCATTCTCTCTCTAGAATGTTTAGGGGTAAATGAGAACCTTTCTTATGAAGAGGTTACGGTCAAAATCTTAGATCTTAAAGTAGGAAGTTGAGGAATATAGAGGTGGCCTCCGTAAAAGTCCTATGGAGAAACCACCTAGTCGAGGGTGCAACATGGGAAGCCGAGGCCGACATGAAGTCCCGCTACCCTCATCTTTTCCCTCATACTCCTAGACTAAATTGAGGTTAGTAGTCTGTCTTAATTAGGTATAAATTGAAAATCATGTGTGTTGATGATTATGACATGATTTCCTTGTATGTGCATATTTTTGTGAAAATTCATGCTTAAGTTGTATTCTGAGTTTTCATGAATTTTGTTTCTCATGGTTGAAATTGCACCCATAGATGTTGTGTGATGTTGTCTTCATGAGAGTTTTAATGAGCATGCTTGATGTTGTCTTGTTAAAGAAATGTCTTGTTGATTGCTTAATATATATGTTGATGCTCATTGAATATGGAGAGGTAGTTCCTCCTATACTTATGTGAAGTAAAGAATTTTGAGCATAGTATTGTTGCGGATTAAATTACTATATCATATGATGATATGATGTTGTTGATGTGCCTGATTGTTGTGCTGCTAGTTTGAGTCATTGTCTCCCTAGAAAGAAGTCCAAGTGACCTTCGGGGACGAATGTCCCTAACAGGGGATATTGTAACACACCCCGGAAATTCTATGACTTAATTTAGAGCCTCACCTTGTGAATAATGACCTAAAAATATTTAAAATGATGTAATTAATACAATTGACTTGGTTTGGAAGAGTAACATTCTAAACGTCAAGAAACGACTACGACGTCCGGAAACTAGAGCAGAATGTGTTGTAGTGTGTCCTTAGGTTTTGGGCAGGTTTGGAAGTGTCGTATGATGGTATATTCTGGGAAAAAGGTTTAAATTAGGTAAATATATCTTTATAGGGTCAAAATGTTTTAATACGACACCCCGGGGCCACCCTAAGGGGTCCTAAGGAGGACCCCAACCTTGGCCAAGCAAGCTGCTAAGGCAGCTTCCAAATTGCACTTGGTGGGAATAGCTCCGCATCGCGGACTAGCTCCCCCAAGGAGAAAAAAGATTTTTTGTGATGGGGTCATGTCACGGACTCTACTGTCTCAAAATTTAATTCCAAATATCTTCAGGGAATAGCTCCGTGTCGTAGACTTGTTCAGCGACGAAAATGTAGAAATTCAGAAATCGATTTTTACTTGATTAAAGAGTCCAACTAAGTGAGGGGTATTTACGGTTCTTTAGGGGATGTGTATATAATGATTTTTAAGTCAATTTACCTCACTTTTATCACTCAAACACAAAACCCCAAAGATCAAAGCCTAAAGTTCCTCCTTCTCTCTATTCTCTCTCCTTAAGAACTCCATTGAAGAAGATTGGAGCTTCAAGAAGAAGACCAACTCTCCAAGGTTTCAATTTAGATTTTCGTAGTTCGTTCGTCAATAAGGTATGGTTGCTTATCACTCTTGAGATTCCTTTCCCCAAGAGGCCCCTTCAAGATGAATTTCAAAATCTCCAATTTCTAGGTTTCAATCCAAAAATGTGGGTCTTCTTTCTAAAGTGAAATTGATGTCATAAACTGTCTTTGATTGATGGTATATGAACAATTATGGATGAATTTATGTTGTATTGGTGTTTTCTTGAAGAATTCCCCATGAGACCCTTGTTTCCCCTTTTTTTCCTAATGCTAACCATAGTTTGTGTTGGATATTGATTGTAGGCCATCAATTGAGTGTGATGTTCCGTAATTCATGTTTGTATGATGATTCTACCCTAGGTTATGTATAATTTCTATGAAATTAGGGTTGAGTCTTCGAATTAAGCCTCGAAGGTTATGAAGGGAATATGTCAATTGCTTATATTAATGTTGATTATGCTATTACTTCATTAATTACCTTGAATTGTGTATTGGTTATGAATTGGTTCGTAACTGAAGTATGAATGTCCCATGAAGGGAAATAAGGTATGAAGCTTGGTTCTTCTTTGAACTCAAGTATGAAAGTTGAATTGCTTAGATTGTAATGATGCTATACCTAATGTTTTGTTGTGGTGTTGATGACCTAGTTTCCTCATCCTTAACCCTCTACACTTGAACTAGCTATGAAGTATGTATGTATATTATGGTATGATTGAAAGATAGTTCTCTTGATTATAGTGTAATGTAAAGTGAAAGGTTTACTCACTTGTTAAGTGTTTCTAAAGTGAAAGGATTGCTACTCACTTATGAACACATATAAGTTATTATGGTAAGATGTCTACATAAGAGTCTAGTAAAGGCTAATGCGAACTTATGTGACGACGAAAGATGATTACAAAAGGCAATTAGATGTTTAGCACTGAAAGGGCATATAAAGGAGATGGGGGTCTCACGTTTAGTAAGTCTGGCTCCCCACATGGATTTCCTCATGTTTAGAAAGTCCGGATTACCTATGGTATGTGTTGTCTCATGAAATGAAAACCCCCATGTTTAGTGATTTAGGGTTTCTAGAAGCAATCTCCCTGACCCTGAACTATGTGCCAACATAGGACTCTAGGTTAGTGGATCCACCTAGATAGCTACGTACGAATGGTTATACCTTAGGCAAGTGTTAACCCTCTCTTTTCAATGTGGCAGTAGAACACCGGATTCCATATAGCTCTCATGGTCTATGTCGATTATTGCTATATTTCCCTAATGTAAAAGTAAATGAAGGTATAAAAGGTGTGAAATCTTAGTAGGGCTTTCTTAAGGGTTTCTACATAGTGTAAAGGAGGGTATGAGACTTCTCTTGCACATTGCACTTGTGGGATCCTAAGAGATGGTTGTAGTAGTGTTCTCTTATGATTATGATGATTATTACTTATGTATGTTCAAGCTATATTATCTATGATCATTATGAATATGGTAAGTTCTGATGAAATATTATCTTATGAGTGTATGCGTGAAATAGGTTGTTTAATGTGATACTTGGCTTTGAATAGGGTTATGGGGTTCTATTCCTTCCATTGCACTAGTATTGCTTGGGTTGTCTACATGTTGGGATGATATTATGTTGGGTTTGGATTATGATGCTTACTTTGTGTGCATATTGGATTTACTTGGTAAAAAGTATGTTTTGACTAAATGTCCTTTTATGCATGTTTCAATAGTTTTTAAGCATAGTAGTCATAGTTAGTACGTGTGTTGTACTAACCCATATTTTCTCCCTTTTCCTCAATATTTAGGTTCGGGCCGTTGGGGATTGAAGCTTACTTCTCAAGACACTTGGAATTGCTTCCCCCATGTTGGTGAGTCCTCAAGTTCGAGGACAAGACCCTATGATCTAGCTTCTATATTTAGTCCTTTGCTTTTGTTGAAAGACATTGTTGCACTTTCCTATATCAATACTTCTTATTAATGTAAGGGCTAAGTCCAATTTTCAATACTTCTATGTCTAGATGGTGCATTGTGACTAAGTTAGATTATGTTTTTCGTATATGAAGTGAAGTTGAACTTCCAAAGTAAAAGTTTTAAATTTTCCGTGATTTTAATCTATGATACATGTTATGATGAATGCTAAGGGCTTGTATAAGACCTCTTCGAGGTCGAGTACGCCGGTAACGACTAGGCGGTGCTCTCGGGTCGTTACACCAAGGGTTTGCTTGGGGCCAGTAATGGATCTCCAGTGCCAGTCCCTTCCAGGGTGTAGGCTCGGGGCATGAAAAACATGGTATCAGAGCACAGAGTTAAAGAGTCGTAGAAAGTCTATGAAACCATGTCAGTAGAGTCCTAGTTATCGGTGTGAAACGCGCCACATCTATAATTAGGAGGCTGCGACATTTAGGACATCCTCACTTCTGTCACATTCAATTTCGTGTGATAGAGTTAATATCAATGAAGTTTATTTCTAGCTTGTTCTTGCGCGGGTCTTTCAGTTGATCATGCCTTCACGAAGAGCTGTCTGAGGTCGTCCTACTAGGAGGACCGTTGAGCAGCAAGGGGTACCTAATGCACCAGAAGTGCAACCCACTACAAGAAAATGTACATACGGCGACATTAATTTGGTGACATTTGAAACAAATGTCGGAAAATAAAGAATTTTACGATATTTAGGAACAAAATGTCATTAAACAATGACATTTGATGCCAAACGTCGTAAAAATAATGACATTTGGTATCAAATATCATAAAAATAATAACATTTGGTCCTAAATGTCACTATGATAATGACATTTATTGCAAAATGTCGTTGTTTTTAGCGACATTTAGTGAAAATGTCATTTAAATGATGACATTTGCTACAAATGTCGAATATAATATGACATTTACTACAAAATGTCATTGGTTTTAGTGACATTTAGAAAAAATATCGCATAAATAGTGACATTTAATATAAATGTCTAATATATTATGACATTTACTGACAAATGTCATTGATTTTAGTGACTTTTAGAAAAAAGGTCACTAAAATAGTGACATTTGTTGTAAAATGTCATTGATTTTAGCTACTTTTAGCAAAATTGTTGCTAAAATAGCGACATTTTATACAATTGTCGAATATATTATGACATTTATTGCAAAATGTCATTGATTCGATCGACATAAAGTGAAAATGTCGCTAAAACAGTGGCATTTTTATACAAATATCAAATATATTATGTCATATGTTGAAAAATGTCATTGATTTTTATGACATATGATGAAAAAGTACTGTTAAACGACTACAATATTTTATGCCTACAACCACCCTAGAAAAGTGTGGCCTTTTATGGCCACACTTTTTGACTTTAAGCCACGCTTTTCCAGGGGTGGCCGAAAGAAGCATAACCTTAGAATTTAGGCGACACTTTTCAAGTGTTGCTTTATCAGCCACGCTTAAAAGCGTAGCCTAAAAGGCAAAAAGGCCACGTTTTGCAGTACCTCATATGTAGCAACATTTCTATCTCATACAGCTACACTTTCAAGTATGGCCTTTGCTTCCTTATTGCCCACGATTTTAAAGTGTTGCCTTTTCTATCTTATTTATGACAACACTTTGAAGTGTAGTCCTTGCTCATGTGCATACCACAATTTACAGTCATTTGGCTGCACTTTTAAGTGTGGTAATATTATTTTGGCTATAAAATAATTATGCCACAATTTCTAATTAAAAAACACCAATATTGTTTTGCAATAAATAATCTCAAACATTAAATTAGCTAATAAGTAATTCAAATATATAGATTTGCAATAAACTTCAAAAGATAGTATGTCTTGTGTACACACAAATACTTATAAAGCAATATTATAAATATGTGTACACAATAGTTCAAAAAGTACTCTTACAATAGTTCAATATATTCTAGCAATGAATATATTTCACAAAATCAAATATAATGTATTCAAGTTTTAACAATAGTTCAAAACCTCTTCATTATCCACTTCCACTTCAATGAGATCAAATTGACTTGTGGCGACCCTTCAAATTTGATCACCTCTATTTCCCTACACATTTAAAAAGAAATTAACAATCAAAACAAACCATGTACAACAAATCAGATTACAACAGTTATAAAAGTTATGTTGGAGTGAAGGGTCTTGTCTAATAAAAGTATTAAGTTACTATAACCCAAAAAAGAGACATGTACTTTTTTTCTTTTTTTTCCTCCATCTTCCTAAAGGAAAAAGTGTGGAGTGCCACACACATCTTAGACTCAGTTTATGAGTTGCTGCCAAGTCTAAGATTAAATGTAATTGTTATGTTATTTTCTTTCCAGATGAGCTAAAATTACTGATGATTGACCTCCAAATGATTAAATACTCATAACTAGAAATCTTTATCTTACTACATAGGAAAATGTAGAGTTATTTCACATTTTATTTCAGCAGACACTTCTACTAGGACTAATCTCACAGCTTGATCCTGAGATAATTCAGTGCAAGTACTCGAGTCCTAAAAGAGTGTCCCACTTTACATCTAAGAAGTAGATACCATTGCAGTTCATAAGACATCTGTAAATCGCAATATAGGATGATGGAAAAAGAGGAAACTCAACTCCAACAACACCAAGACACTCTACTGCAAACACCAAGACACCAAGACAAAGGAAAACAAGTTGTTGTCAGTGACTGACCTCAGCAACATCTCAGATGACTTAGCTTTTATTTTTTAAAATGACATCTTTGGAGCTACTAACCATGATAGTATTCAGTCATTGTTACATCCTGTACTTTTGTTAAAAACAAAACTTCAACAGAGCAAATATTAAAGAAGTTGAATCCCAAAAAGAGAACAACAATGACAAGCATAAAATCGAAAAGACCATGCAAAATCCAGGTATGACTGCTGAAACTTTTTCTTATAATCAGAGTTTGCTTCAGCAAAACGAGATGCATGTGGATATGAACTGCAAAAAAAATCTAGAGGCCTTAACTAGTGAAATAGAAGAGGGCTGGAAACATGTAGAAAGGAAAAAGGAAAAACTATGAGGAGATAACACCTGCTGACCAGCTGGAAGTTTCTTCTACAAAGATTGTACAGTGTCAAACAAGCATTCTTTAATGCCAACTAGCTGAAGCATATTACCTTTGGTGGTAGCTTTGTTTTCCAGATAAGTTTCCTTGGCCATAAATCTGTAATATCATTCTGGGCATGCAACAATTTATATCCCTTCTTTACCGTGTATTCATTTGCCTTACGACCCCAACAGATGATATCCAGAGCTTGTGGATTCATGTTGTAACCTTCCAGTCTACCCATTAATTCACATAGACTGCCAAGCTCCCAATCGTTAAAGTTTCTCCTGAAAAGTAGATTCCATTGATTGTCCTCTCTGTTCAGTGCAACTGTAGAGTCAGGATCCCGTGCTATTAGGAAGAGAATTGGGTAAAGCTCTTTCAAAATTAAATTCCCAAGCCACCTATCTTTCCAGAATTTCACATTCAGGCCATTCCCAACTTTGAATGAAATTTGTTGAACGAAATCTTCCCAATATTTGCGTATATGTTTCCATGCCCCTACCCCGTGTGGAGAATTGCTTTGCTTAGTACACCAGTGGTTTAGTTCACCATGCTTGGCTGCAACCACTTCCTTCCATAAGTTATTACCCTCCATTCCATATCTCCTTAAGCCATAAACACCTGGATTTTTGCCTCCATGACACTTCTTCAGCCTTAGCGATCTGTTGTAGTTCCATTGTTAGGACCATCATATTTTCTTTTTCTGCTTAGGATGGGAGCCTATTTTCGATTGCCTGCTCAATAGCCATAAGTTCATCCAGTGCTTTGCTTTTTCTGGTTTCCATCTTGCCAAAGATTTCTCTGTTCCAGTCGGTGATATCTTTTTTAAGACACCTCAATTTCTGAGATAAAATAAAATCTGGACTACCCCTGATAGAGTAGTTCTGCCACCATTCTTTAATTTTATCTAAGAACCCTTCCTCTTGCAACCACAAGTTTTCAAATTTAAAATAGGAAGGATTGTCTTCCCAGTCACCATTTTCCAGAAGTACAGGTCTATGGTCTGACATAACTTTTGGAAGAGCAATTTGTTTTACAGCTTTAAAGGTGTCGCTCCATTTAGGGTCGATTACAATTCTTTGATTGACTTTTGTTGTCCTTTGCCTACTCTCTTTTTGATTCATTGACTTAGCTACATCGGTATTTCTCAAAATTATAGATCATGTGTACTTCTGGTTGTCTTTTTTGAGCAAAATCAATCTCTGAGACAGTTTCCATGTTTCTTTGAGATGTAAGAAATGTAGAGCTATTATTGTTTGAGAGCTTGTAGTCCCAAGTACAACCATGAGATAACATCCACTGTTTCCCTTGAACCCATCCAGATTATTTTTTTCCTTGTCCAGGAAATTAGTCGAAGCAAATAGCATGATTCCTCCGTATTTGTTTATTACCAGATAATTCTGGATGTAGTTTTGTTCAAATATTTTCAGGTTTGTTTTTTGGTGTTTGAATAGACCCAGTCTGAATATTGATTTATTAATAATGTGCAACAACGAAAATGTGACACTGAACTCTCTAAATGTTGTTACTGAATCTGTCATTGTCAAGTTATCACTTGACCGAATTATAGATATGTTTGTGCAGTTTGGATCTTCTTACATTAGATTTGGGACCTTATTCTGGAGGTCTTATATTGTTTGATGTGTGCGAATATATTTTTAAGATTAGTCCAAGTATATTTGAAGCTCGTGTAGTACCAATGCAAACGTCGGTAATAATGTACTGGAATATGTATTTAGTTCTATGAACTTGTTGCATGCGACTAAAAGAGGTGGTTAGTTCTAGAGATTACACATGCATGATTCTGTTGTAAAGCTGTTTAGATAGATTTTTTTGCCTTTTTGGGAGCTGATATTTCTTTCTTTTGTAATCTGTGCTTCTGCTTGATGCTTTGTTAATGACATTCTTCTTACTTCATCAAAAAAGATGCCAGCACCTTATGTTAGCTGTTTAGATAGCTTTTTTTTGCCTTTTTAAGAGCTGATATTTCTTTCTTTTGTAATTTGTGAATCTGCTTGATGCTTTGCTAATGACATTCTTCTTACTTATCAAAACTTCATCAAAAAAGATGATTGTATCTTTGTCCCAACACCATGTGTTTACTTTGTTGAAGCAATCATGTATCTTTTTTTTTTTTTATTTTCCTTCTGGAAAAATTGGCACACTTACGTATTCAATGAAATGTTAAGTTTTGTATTTCGTAAAGTATCAAAATAATTAATTTAATGTTTTTTCTCAGGCTAACATGATCAAGAAGACTGGAACTACCGTAGTTGGCACAAATAAAAAGAAGTGGGTATGTTTGAAAAAAACTACAAGATCTTTCTTTTCTTTCACAAGGAGGAAAATTTCATATATATAATTATTGCTTTTGCATCAATTCCTTAATATTTTTGTTTTTAGAAAAATTCAATTAGTCATTTTTGATATCTCAAATTGTTCTAGTTAATGGGGATCTAATTTTTATTATTATATAGTTATAAATTTTCTTATGTGCATTTCTTGTGCAGAATTTTTAAGGAAATTGAGGTCAAGTATCGACTTCAACATGCTCGACTTTTGGATTGATGATTTCATAAAGATTTATTGCAAATTTATTGGAGATTTTAATTCCATTTGAATTAGGAGTTAATTAGTTGGTTTTATGTTGAGATTATTATATTTAGTTAGATCTCAGTTTTACTTGAGATAGAAAAGATAATTTGTTTAGACATTATTTAGTTTTACAGAAAACTTAGTAGATTGCTATTTTATTATTTGATTATAATATTAGGAAATATTTGCTTTATATAATATTTCTTGCTTATCATGAAGAAGATAGTTTTGAATGCACGGATTGTTTGTATGTATGTGTCTTGGAAAAACCATATATAGATTTTTCTGGGATATTTAAAGAAATTTGGTAGCGACATTAGAATATTAATATGACATTTAGCAAAATATAAAATAATGTCACCAATTTTTATGACATTCAACAATAGCATTTGTTGACATTAACTAAAGTGTCAGAAATTTCAATGTGACATTTTATAAATGTCACAAGTAAGTGTCTTGAAATTTGTTTTACCAACATTTAATCTAAATGTCAGAAAGTTTAAGTGACATTTCATAAATGTCGAAAAAATAAATGTCATATATCTCATATCGACATTTACTTAAATGTCAAAAAAATAAATGTCATATATCTCATATTGA